>JAATLQ010036954.1:0-45472 GCA_013421005.1 Heliconius erato x Heliconius himera | reverse complement strand
GCATGCTGTATTACGTATATAAATAAAACAAAAAATAACGTCCTAAAATATAAACTACCTACCATCGTTTATGATACGCAGCCACTAGATAACGATCCTAGTGGAATCCTAGTAGATTCACATTAGGATATTTATAATAAAACTTATTTCAAGCCGGTTCTAGCCATGGAGGTTGATCGCGTCGTTTCAGATACGGAAAACGTGGCGGAGCTTGATGTTAAGAAAGAACAGGGTGCCGGCGACGCTACTACGTCCAGCGAGAAATTACGTCGTAAGAATAAAAAGTTTAACCGCAGCAACAGCAAGGAAGGAGCTGTAGCAGCCACTACGCCGCTGCCTAAATATCGGAGCTGGAAAAACAGTCGCCGCCCTCGAAATGGGCACGGACGGGGTTTACCTAAGAAAGGTAATTATTTTATTATTAAATAAACAACCAATGAAACCTTAAACCGGCGTTAGAATTTTCTGGAAAGCCATTTATACTATACACCTATTATATTTACATAATATTTGTTTACTAACTTCTAACTTAGACCAAGGTCAAGTGAAAGAGTAAATTTGCGCAGTTACTATAGTATACGTTTATATTAGTCTACATCTAATATTAATATTCAGTTTATTAAAACTGTGCCGTCGAGTTCGTTGACTCGTTATGCAACTAGTAAACAACTTTTACAAGGCTATTTTCAACTATACCCGAGATAATGTAATGGGAATAATAATTAAACTTCAATCATTTAAATAAAATGATCAAAATGAATCCGCTAAATGCGTATTTAATGTTATAATTTAAATAATAAATTAGATAAAAACGTTTGTTTTGATCAAATGGCGCGTCGTTTCAAGGTCAAGGCTATTATTGTTTTGCCACCGCCTTTTCGATGTGGATGTAATGCAAAAATATAATGTCAGTGATTTCTGTCAGTCTTTATTTATAGTAAATTATTTAGTGAGGAAGAGTAAAATTAGATAAATAAGTAAATAAAAAAAATCACGTTATTTGTCTGCAGCTTATTTAAATAAATGTTATTTTTATTAAATTATAAATAATTCTAGTAAGTTAAAAATAGATAACTCTTATATTCAATTATAATATAATATAATGATAAAAATATGTTTACATTTATATAAATAATGCATAAATATATTTATGTGCAGTGTTAAGTTCTGCCATTCAACATGCACTATTTAGAACATAGTGTCTTAACATTTCTTTTTGACAGAAAGAAATAAAGCATGAAGCTAAAAATAATTACATTCAAAAATAACTAACACATGTCTATATGTTAAGGCTTTTGTAACCAAATTTTATGTCATTTTAAATATATTTTCAATATACAGTCAAAGGTCTTTATTCACATTTTCTGCATTAGAGGTTTTAATATTCGTAGATTAAAACATTACTACCTTTTTACTGTATTCATGGGCAATCTTCTCAATTCTCGGACATAGTCTATACAAGTAAAAATTACTGATCGAAATTACATTAAGCAATCTTTCAAAATCATATTGACCCACATTTTGATTTGTGTTCCTGACATAAATGGTATGCAATGCTGAAACAATTTAGACAACAAAATGGAGTGTTAATATAAAAGAATCATTAGAAGAACTGCAGCCATACACATTGAAATCATGTTGGTAATAACTTTGACATGATCTGGTTGTCGGAAATTATATAGATTCTAACAAAATGTTAACCATAAGACCCAAGGTTGAAAATAGAATAGCTGAATAGATAAGACAGCTCTGAAAAATTTACTTAAATCTTGGAAAAAAAAAGATTTAACTGAAATCATCTTGAAGGAATCGTAAAATTTACAGTTGATGTTGTTTCTTAACACAGCTGAATATCAATCAGAGTTCAAAGACCTTTTAAAAGTGGCACAACATGAAAAAGTTACATGTTTGTTTAAACATTTGATTAGGCCAAGTAAAAGATAACTAATCAAATTAAATCAGCTTCACACTATATCCCGCACACAACAGGGTAGGCAGAGGGAACCTAGAGTTAAGGCACTCCATTCCATTTCTTTCCGCCATGTTCTGCAGGCATTGTGTATTAAGTGGCGGAACTCAATGCCGCGCTTTACCTCGACACCAGAGCGAAGAAATGAAAATATATAATAATGTAAATAAATATTTCATTTCCTCAATTGGGGATCGAACCCACAACCAGTCGTTTTCCACCACTCAATGCAAAGAATTTGGCGGAAGGTGAGGAATGGAAATGTCTTAACACTAGGTAATACACTAGCTATACGTTCGTATATTAGTAGTCTCATCAAAATATATAACGAAAAACACACAGACAACGCGGGCAAAGTCGCAGGCAAAAGGTAGTTCAAATATATAACCAAACAACATTTAAATACAAAAAATACAGTTATATGAATAAATAAATAGAATATTAGTGTTTACCACATTTTTTTTAAATCCAAGGCCGCGTAGATAACAATGATGTATTATTTTCTTGTTTTTGTATTCTTTTTGTATTTTTAGAATGTCACAAAAATATATAATAATAGACAAATAATCAAATATTCAGGCCGTCGTGTCGCAGTATCTGACCCGGGCAGTGGGACGCAATGGTTGTGGGTTCGATTCCCACTTGGGGAACTTGAATTAGAATGAATATAATGTATGAAATTATTTTCATTTACTCACTGTGGTAGACAATGAGTGTTGTTGTTGCGTTGATTACCGCCATTCAATATACAATGTCTCGAAAATTAATCGGAAAGTATCGAACGGACTGTTTTAACACGAGGCTCACTCTGTTATATGAAAAACATTTTATATTTTTACGACATAGACATTAACTATGAAAATCCAATCTCACGTAACTTAACGCCGTACTTAAAATTATAAGAGAGCAAGAAACAAAAATATATAAGGTTAGGCTTAGCAACGCTACTTGAGAAATTACGCAGGTGTGCTTTGTTATTGTGATAACAACAGTCATAATGATAAGAGCATGCGATAGCGTTATCAGTTGTATATAGAGGTTAGAATGGAATTATCGAATTGGTTCATTTATTTTTAACTTTTTTAAGCTTTACATTGCATCACGCTTGCTACAGCAAGTAGGCATAGGGAACCTAATTTTGAGCCATTCCTTTCCACTTTCCGCCTAATTTTCGAGATAGAGCGAGGAAATTCCCTCGATAAGGAATCGAACCCACAACCGTCGCGTTTGCAGACTGCGCTGCGATAAAAAGGAGTTAAATTACAAGTTGAATAATAAAAGTGTGACCTAATTTCTATAAAACAACATGTAGATAAATAAAACTATTTTTAAACATACGTATAGCTTCACCCGGCGTTAAGACAATAGTTTCGAAAGATGAAGATTACTATTTGACATTTTGCCAACTGAGGCCGACGTCGCGGGTTCGATTTAGTTTGTAGGGATTTGGCATAAATGTTGGTTTTAATGTTTTTATAAAGAATCTATAGTAGGTGATGGCAAGGCCCTTTTGGTGTATGGGCACAAGCGAGCTGTAAACGCGACGAAACGGTCGTGAGTTCGATTCCCACTCGGGGGAATGAAATATCTAATATTTTTAATTTCTCGTTCTAGTAAGGCAAAACGCTGCGTTGAGTTTAGCTACTCAACATGCAATGCCCTCAGAATTAGGAGTAAAGTGAACGGTGGCGAACTGACTACGCACTAATATTAGAAACTACTGCAACTGGTTCAAATTGAAAACATGTTTTTGTGTCTTATTCATACATCATCACGTTAAAACTTGGACCCTGTTTCGGTGTATCACGACAGACCGAAACTGATATAATTATATATGTACAGTACGCCCGATGCGTTGTGGCCGCGTTGAAGTTAGGTTCTCTGAATTTTCCCCATTATTTGATAGGGAATAAAATAATGAAAAGTAAGGAAAAACTTAAAATTAAATCGCGCAGCCACCTACAGCTTCAGGGTGGCCACGACTCGACGGCCGCACTGTATCTATCTATACACTTAAGAAGAAATATTTACATACTGTCTATTGGCAGACCGCGTGTCTACATCATATTTAAAGGCGTACTTAAAATAATATTGACTAAGTTATATTATAATATATCTTGTAAAACCATCATGGCTCAGTAGGGCAACGTCTGTCTGTAAACGTGATGTTTGTGGACTCGAATCCCATATGGTATGAAACTGGAAAACGGAGTGTCTTAACATTCTTTTTGTCTACATTTGCGAAAATAACCTCCTTTTTTATTGATCAGAGTGGGGAAATGCTTTTTTTACTTGACACTCGCTTTTTTTACTTTCTGCACATAGCATAGTAGGTAGAGGGAACCTAGTGTTAAGGCATTTAGTTCGCTTTCCGCCCAAATTTTGAGACAGCGTGATGAGAAATGATACTCAACGCCACGATTTGTCTTCTTAACCGAGCGAGGAAATGAAAATAATTCATTCTTGCGAGTGGGAATCGAACTCACAGCCATCGCAATTATCATCAAACGATATTCAACTGCGCCTCATAAAATTTATCCATATTTTTATCATTCAACATTACAATGTTAAATTGAATGTTAGTTTTGTTTAATTTATTATTGTATTTTATTTGTTTGCGCAATGCAACTGATAAGCCACGTACCGACTGAGTAAGTGTGATAACACCGTCTATAGACGGTATTTGTTTCGCTGATAAGAAATTTAAAAATAATATAACTTAATGCTGTATTCCGCAGCTAGCAGGATAGACAGAGGGAGCCTCGGTCGCCATTAATACTCTCCGTTCTCCACTTCCGCCCAATTCTGGCGACGTTTAGTGTAGCGTGGCGGAACTCAACGCCGCGGAGAAGATTTTAGCTTTTAAATACCGTCCATGAGGCGCCGATTCGAATCCCGCTACGTTTAAGTGAATATATAAAGCGTTCTCTCAATATTTTACTTGTCATTCTTTAATAAAACATTTGTTATCGCAAGAAAAATAATGTTTTATACTAAGTAAGCCTTCAGTTTTTATCACCTCAACAAAGCACTCGCTGTTTTAGAACACTATTTTATTTGTTTACTATGATGTTTTGACACGGTTCGTAAGCGTTTGGCTCATTGTAGTTCATTTTTATATTTATTAATTCCTATGTTAACATTTTAATGTATTTTTATATAGCTTCATGGTGTATCTCGCATATAACAGTGTAGTATAGGGAGAGGGAAAATAGTATTAACACACTCCGTTCCATATTTTCTATCGAATTTTTGAGCATTGCGTTTTGAGTGGCGGAATTCAACGCCGTGCTTTGTCAAGTTACTAGAGGGATGAAATGAATATATTAAATAATTAATTCCACCGAGTCAGAATCGTACCCCCAATTATACACTGTGCCACTCCGCCATGGCGGACTCCTCCCTCAATCTTTTACCGTTAGGTATATCACTTAGGTTTTATTAAAAGTAAGTATACCTATATTTAAATAGAAAACCGGTGAAGTGTAAATCGGACTCGCCCACCAAAGATTTCGTAACAAATTGATGATGGTTACCTCAAAGCACGGCATTTAAAAGCTGACAAATTTAAGTTTTGCGGGCGTATACACATATTTTGTATGGAAAATAACTACAAATATTATTTTGTAAAAAATTGTGACTTGTTTCTGTGATATACTCATTTTCATTATTTTACAGTTATTAGTACTGTTATATATATTTCTCACCTTTCGCCAAATTTCATAATTCTAGGTCAACGAGAAAATCCCTATATGTTTTAAATACGCGGTAAGTTTCTTACAATATGAGGCAAAAATCAAACATACTTAAACGTTCGTGTCCTTTGATTGCGTTGACTTTGAATTTCGTTTATTTCTATACTCCAAGTTACCTGCATATTTTACATTTTCAGCTGGAGACCTCCGCGTGGTCTTTAGAACACAGACAGGCAGACGGACAACGAAGTGATCCTATAAGTGTTTCGTTTTTTCTTCTATAGCTGGGGGATCCCTTTTCTTGATCAAGGACCTCTTTTATATCATCCTTGGTAGCAGGGACCACTATTTAGGCTTCTGCAGACCACTCGTGGGTTGGGAACCAGTGTTCTATAACATAGAAGAAAAAATAAAACACTCACAGGAACCCTAATAATTATTTGACTTTGACGTTGACTTTAGAGTAACTAATAAGAACTAACGTCTTTTCTGTATTCTCTAAAATTTAATCAAGAAGGTTTCAACCTAAGTTATAACTGAAAAGCTACACTCTAAACCATTTAATTTCTGTCTGTACTCAATGACCTATAGTTGATATATTTATACACCCTCTGGCGTAATTACCACTTATCAGCTTAATGTCACGTTGGGGTGGTCGCCCCTTCAACTTACCCTTTCGTCACTTAAAGGGTCAAGTGATTTATGTGACGATCTACCCTTATGCCATAATATGCATATTAAAAAAAAAGCGAATAAAGCATGATTTTGTAAAAATCTCAAGTAAATGTAAAACCAGCCAACAAATATATAATAACAAATATATATAACAGGAAGTTATCATTAATAAATAAATTATTAGTGTAAATAAGACTGCTGAAAGTTTCAAGGTACTGATCTCGTATACATTTCGTAAACATTAAATTTACTTATTTAGAAAACGTATAATTTTTTTTAAAGTAGCGGGATTTGAACCGACATCTCTTGGAAAATGTGCGTTTTATAAAAAAATATTTTTCTTTCTTAAGATTGGGATAAAGTTCTTAAATTTTAAAGGTCCGTATCTCAAAAGAAAAAACGAAATTTGTATAGGATTAGTGTATTTTTGTTCGTCTGGCAAGACCATTTTTCGCGAGCTATTATTAATTTTAAATACCAGAACTACAGTCCTATAGGCGTTGAGTTCCGCCCTTAAAGTTTTTAATTTTTCATTATTTATGCCTGTCGAACCTTTGTGTGGTATTCTAGTGTTTTTGCTTTTTAAATTACAGAAATTTTTGTTTACTTCACTTCCATTCTTAAGACATGTGGTTTTGTTTTTCACAAGTTTCGAAATAATAAAAAAAAAATGGAATGACTAACCAAAAATATATTATTTCAACAGACCAATTCTTATTAAACTACGTTAAATGCTTACACGTAATTTAAGATTATTCTAAATTATTTTTTCCCAGGTGGAGCTGGCGGCAAGGGTGTCTGGGGTGTCCCCGGATCGGAACTACTCGAAGAGTACGTGGAGGATGCCAACGACCCCAACTACGACTCTGAAGCTGTTACCAACGGCGATGTTGAATTCAAGCAGGTGATCGTCGAGACTGATCCTGAAGAGGTTGTGGTAAGTATTAAGAAAAAACAGTATTTTTGGTTTTTTTTTCAGTCAGAATAGTCAGAAAGTAGTGTTAGGACATCCTGTTCTCATAACTAATATTTCAAATTATGAGTTTAAAGCAGCTACAAAAAACTGAATGTGGTCGTCGAAGCCTACGTTGAAGAGATAGCTTTACTTTTTGAGGTCAGCTTTTTGTGGCGCAGCGTGCGACTGTAAATACGACAAGTTGTGGATTCGATTCCCACTTGAGATAGTAACATATTTTATATTTTCATTTAATGTAACGAGGCAAAGCGCGGCGTTGAGTTCCGCCACTTAACAGCAAATGTGAGGTATACAGCGTGAAACAAAACAAAAACTCTTTATTTCTAGCAGGGTAGCCAGAGAGAACGCAGAGTACTACGACTGACTTTTTTTTTATTATTTCGGATATACATATAATATTACGATTACGGAGGTTACGGAGCCGTAAAATTCCTGATTTTATTGATGTGTCGGTGATTTCTTTCTTCGCTCATACCTCACAAGAACGCTTTATAGATACAAATGGTGTATGTATATTTAACTGACCTACCTTACTTATGTGAGTCGCTGGCGATATGCCAATTTTTACGTTATTAAAGTATGTAACATGTCTTTGTTTCTGCTTATTTGAGTTTAAAGTGGTATGTTATTCTTATTACTATATTCTTTTTTGTTTGTGTTTATATATTGTTTATTTGGTGTAACAATGATGTAATCACTTTTTTTATATCAAAGTTAAATATGTAACTATTTAGTAACTTTAAATTGGATCTCCTACAATAATTTAAAAAATGTAAATACGTAACGATATAGGGTCATAAGGAACCTTTATCCCTTTTTAAGATATTGCTAACGAGTTGATTAATACCAATGAATGACAATTAAGTAAATTGAATCTATACTTCTACAATCTAGACTAATATTATATAAAGCTGTTCTCTAGCTTACATTGTTTGACCGCGCTTATCTCAGCAACTACAAATTCTAATTGAAAAATTAATTTTAATACATTTACAATATAGCCAATAAACTACCTACACCGCGTTGCCATGTACACAGTGCATGTATACAGGGCGATGCGCAAGCGCACGTCGCGCATAATCAACTCTACGCAACGGGTCAATGACTACTGGTTGTACAAGCGACAATACGTTTGTGTTTCACGTTAGGCAAATGGGGATTGACATACAAAATACATACGTGTATTGTTTTATACATACATTTGTTGCATGAAGTTTTTCTGTTTTATTTCAATTTCTCTGACATAGAAATATATCTGAAAAAACCGACAAAGGATTTAGAAATAAATTAAGTTACTAATATACACGCTTTCCTACACCAATTGATACAAGTGCTGTAGAATGTGCTAGGAGCTATGATTTGTATGAGCCTAAACTAGAATCGTTTACTAGTAATCTCTGAAGAGTTCCCATAGTCAAGTCCTGGCTCCCAGTAATACACCAGCTAGTTGATACCATAATATTGTATTGTCACCTAAGTCAAGCTACCATAATGCGCCACGACGGATATTTTAAATAGAGATATGCCGTACATATATATGTATGTCTGTCCATCTGTTACAGCGTAAATCCGAACCTGTGATATTGGAATACTTCGAGCATGGGGATACTAACGCCGCGGCCGAGGATTTCTTGGAGTTTGTTACTGCCTCTAGAAGTCATTTGGTGAGTATATTCTTTTTATTTTGTTTTGTTTTTATTATTATTATTTGGAATTTACGTTAAAGCACGCATAGGTATCCATCGATAATAAGTTCTTTGATTTTCACGATTATGACACATTTTAAATGAAACTATTTTAACCGGATTAATCGCGTATATTTAGTATTTTTATACATTTTTGGAAACCCGACGTATCTATCGATGCTTTTTTATATTTATATTACGTTTAAGTATAAATGGCAGCAGTTTGAAACTTTAGATTTAATACTTACTGTATTTTTGAAAAGAAACGATCGAATACGATGAGACAGACCTAAATAATTATGGTTTTGTTTTTTTATTAATAGTTCGTTCATAATCATTTTCTCTGTGAATTATAGTCCTTTCCCTCCAGTAGTTATCTGGGAAGGTACAAATTCGCTGAAAGTGGAGGAAGAAGTTAACACTAGGTTCCCTCTGCCATTTTCCTTTTTGGGCTTCGCTACAGTTGGGTATAAGTAATTTATTTCATTTGTTTTCCAGGCATGCGAGACAATAGTAGAAGTAGCGTTAGATCACAAACCCTCTCATTGTGAAATGGCGTCCGTCCTTATATCTGATTTATACGGGAGAATATTCTCCGCTAAGGATATAGGAATAGGTAAGAAATTCATTTTAGCTTTACGCTGTATCCTGCATATAGTGTAGTCTAGAGTAAGATGAGGGAACCTTGTGTCAAGACACTCCGTTCCCACACATCGTTTTGTTAAGGGATATTACGTGTTGACCGCAGGACCTCAATGCCGAGCTTTTTCTTGTTACCAGAACGAGAAAACGAAAATATTAAATAATTATTTTCCCCAGAAGTGGGAATCGACACCACTACCGTCGTATTTACATTCGCACTCTGTGTCTATGGGAGGTCGTTCTCCGCTAGGATATATAGAGAGAAAGTTATTATTATATTATAGCAAAATTGTACAAAATATTTACATAAACTGTAGCTATATATTTTTTGAGTGAAAGTGGAGCGAACAACCATTCTCACAAAATTTTACATTTATAATATAAGAAGCATATTTATTTCGCTCTTTTTCTCCAGCTTTTGAGCATCTTCTAGAAAAGTTACCGGATTTGATCCTGGACACTCCGGACGCGCCGGTCTTATTGTCTAACTTTATAGCCCGATGCGTGGCCGACGACTGTCTTCCGCCCAAGTTTGTACAGACCATGGGAAAGATGGAGCTGAATAGTCCAGCTAGGTGAGAGATGTTAAACTTAGTCTATTTTTAGAGATATTTGTTTCTCGAACCCAAAAAAAATCTTTTAGTTTACGTTCTCGAAGAATAGGATTTTTTTTAAAGCTTGATAGGAGATTTAGTGTGATCCTAAATAGTCCAGCCGGGTTAGAAATTTTGGAAATTTTTGTTATAGGATTAGACCAAGATCTGAGTGATATGTCAGTAGAAGTTTTTTTCTTCCAAGCTTGTGACATAATCAAGGTAAAGGGATTAATTGATTTTAAAGTCCTCCTTAGTAAGCAGACAATTAGGGTCCAAATTTGTCGTAGATTATTAATAGGAAAATTAATTTAAATAGTTCTGATTTAAAGGTTATTAAGAGAAAGCCAGTCGTGGCGCAGAGACACTTAAAGATTTCTTGTTTTATTTTGTTATTTTTTTTTACAGACAAGCAATAAACAGGGCTGAGACCCTTTTATCAATGAAGCAAGGGCTCGTGCGGTTGGACAACATATGGGGCGTCGGCGGCGGTATCAGGTAATACAAAAAAAGGAATATTTTTATTATCTATTATAAAAGAAGTTCGTGTTTTTAACAACTAGGACTTACTATATGTGACAGACTCCCTGATATTAGCGAGTCCAATCCAAATTTAGTTTCATTTTTCTTCACAATCAATGTGAATTTTATTTTTTCGCTATGGCAGACAAAGCGCGGCGTTGAGCTCCACAACTCAACACGTCTCAAAAATTCGACAGAAAGTTGAGGACGGAGTGTTTTAATAATACGCTCCCTCTGCTTACTCTCATATATGCGGGATATAGCGTAAAGATATTCTCTATATAAGAAGTCAACGTTTTTTTAATTGCTTGGAAATGATGATTACGCAGACCATTCGTGCGCAGGATAGATGCGCCCTACGAACGGATGGTACTCTGGGATAGATCAAAAGAAGACCTTATATTACAAAACCCACACTCGGTTCCCTACTTCAGTGGAAAGTAATGGACGGAGTGTCTTAAAAATAGGTTTCCTCTACTCTCCGCGGGATATGTGCGGGATACAGCGTAAAGAAAAAAACCCAGAGGAAACCCTCTTTACCTATATGAGACTATAGGAGGATCGCGTGTGCATACTTCGACGCCTTAGTGGAAGACCAAGACGCCTTAGACGCTCCCCTATTGGAGGCCACGATCCCCTCGAGGATGCCCCGAGGTTTCCATAGAACATCAACCAAGCCTCAAATATGAGATTTCAACTGGCTCAACAACAACCGCAACGAAGAAATGGAATTTGCCACCAAGTTTTATATACATACTTCTTAAAAAAAGCGGTCACCCACTTATAAAAAAACATTACAGTTTGAATCATTATTAGTTATTTGATATTCTTTTTTTCCCCACCAGGCCGGTGAAGTCCCTCATCAGGCAGATCCAGCTCCTCATCAAGGAATACCTGACGTCAGGGGACCTGGCGGAGGCCATGCGGTGTGTGAGGGAGCTCGAGGTGCCACATTTCCATCATGAGCTGGTTTATGAGGTGATTCGGTGGTTCTTTTATTATTATCCTATATCTTCACACTGTATCTCGTATGTAGCAGGGTGGGCAGAGTGAACTCAATGTTAAGATGTTATTTTCCCCACTCACCGTCGAATTTTCGAGACATTGCGTCTTAATTGGCGAAATTTAACGCCGCACTAAGCACCAGAACGGGGAAATAATTATAATGATTTCTAATTCATGGAATGGATGACTGTACATGCGATGGTTGTCGGTTCAATCCCGTGAATTGGAATGTTGAATCCTGCCACTTAACACGCAATATCTTGAATTATTGTGCAGTGTGTGGGGAACGGAATATAGTAGATTTTCTCTCCTTAAAATGCCATGCGGGATATAGCGTAGTTAAAAAACATACTAATTTTTGACTGAATAAAAATAATATATAAATATTTCCTTTTTTTAATTTTAGGCAGTCCTCCTGGCGGTGGAAGCTATCAACTCGAGCGTGGAAGAACAACTCTGTACCTTCTTGGCTGAGCTCCAACGTTGTGTTATAGTTTCTCCCGATCAAATGGACAGGGTAAGTTAAATTTATAACTAATTGGTAGGTTACCAATTATAGCCAAATTATACAAAATGTTCATATATTGCAGCCTTTTATAAGCTATATCACTGTAAAGTAACATCTGAATCTGTTCAGCACTTTTTGTGTGAAATTGAAAAAACACCCATCCTGACAAACTTCCACATTTATAATATGCAAGTTGGGTATGATACCTGATAATTCAACAGGTATGGTGGGTTACATAGAAACGACTATCGGGTTATAACGTAATATTTTTTTATTTGAACCACTAGTTCCTGAGATTATGCATCATGATTTTTTTTAAAAAATCATTTATTTGTACAGATAATATAAAATGACTTAACTAGCACCTCTTTCTAATATTTATTTAAAATGTTTTCTCTTTTTTGTAGCTTTATGCTGATTCGCATAGAGACCTCTGGGGATATAGTGTTAAGACACCCCGTTACCGACTTTCTAGCGAATTTTTGAAGCATTGAATATTGAATGACGGAACTTAACACCGTTTTTTGCTTCGTTACCGGAGCGAGAAAATGAAAATATTATGAATTATTTCATTACACCGAGTTGATTGTTGGTTCGATTCTTAGTCGAGTGGATTAAATCATTTAGTATTTTCATTTCCGGTAGCGAAATAGGTTTTGAAGAACCAAGTTCCCTCTGTATACCTCGCTTTATTCGGGATACGGGTTCATGATGAACTTAAAAAAAATAAGTCTTTTTCCTTTCTAGGGATTTCTGCGTGTTTTTGAAGATATGTCAGATATAGTGTTAGACGTGCCCCTCGCATACATAATGTTGGACCGTTTCGTCGAAAGATGCTCCGCACGGCTTCGATTCGGCGACCACGTTATACAAAAAATGCCCACTAGGTATGTTGTATTATTTTTTTTTATTCTAGCTTGGAAAGACAGAGTCTAGAGAGAATAGACATAAACCGTCGGAACAGAATAGAGAAAGAGACGATATCTCATCCCCCAATCAGACAGAATATGTGGGTTTTTACTGTATACACCGCGTTTTGCCCGAGTAGTAACTCATTACTCATCAGCAAAGACATAGGCAAAGGGGAGTGGTATCGAACCCACAACCACCGCGTATACGCTCGCATGCTTGTGACCCTGCGTCGAGATGACGTCAATTTTGATGTCTATTTTTTTTTATTTTATTATTAATTTCTTTACAGAGGCCGTAAACGTTTTGTCTCTGAAGGAGACGGCGGTGCGATCAAAGATCACGCACTTAAGCTCCGCGAGTAGACCACCAAGCGCCGCACTCACAGACCTACAATAAATGTTAATTGACATTAAATACATATACGCAATATGTTATTTTTATATAGTATATAATTGATTTTGTTGCAGAAAAACCTCGTTAATTATTTAAATTGTTAAGTTGAGAATGATTGAGTAACTTAAAGCCGCAGTTTATAGAAGAAAAAGATAATTATTTGGGGAATAAAAATTCTATTTTGATTTGTGGATTGGCGAATGGAGTGATTTATCACCCCTTATTACTTGAAATGTGTATAAGGTTGTGTAACTTAACGCCGCGTTTCGGCTTAATAGATATTTTTTGGGGAATTTAGAAAATCTATTTGAATATCTTTTTGAATTGGTGAAGTACCGATTAGAGTCACTTAACACTAGGTTCACCTTGTATACTTAAAATGCGTATGAGGTTACGTAACAACATAATGGCTTATTAATAGAGCATTTTGTTTGGAATAAAAAAAATAGATATTGTTAAATTGGTGAAATAGCAAATGGAGTGATTCAAGAGTAAGTTCCTCTAATTATTTTTAACACAAAAGATATTGAACTCACTACCCCAAAATTTAATTATCAATATATCTTTACTTATATAATTAAAGAGGTTTTTTGATTTATCAACGATTATAATTAATTCATATATATTTGATATACATATTATATAACTTAAATATTGTCTATATATAGATTATTTTTTATATATTAATAATATAGTATGTACAGGATGGTTTATTAACTATAATTTTTGTTTAATCTTTTTTTTATGTTTGAATATTCCGTCCTCTGTTTATTTTATCCGTTGTGTTAAGTACCATTTGTTTCGTTCAATTAAGAAAAAATAAAAAATAAACAATTCGTGTATAATTGGATATTCTTTCTGCATGTATATTGTTTAATAATTATAAAATAAGAAAATTAATATTGGTTTCATTATAGAACAAAAAGAGTTACCCGTTTTGAATTTGTTTATATACAATTTATTTTAAAGGAATAAAAAACTTCCTCGTTTTTGGAAATCTGTCAAAAATAATAAAATTAGTACATACTTCACAACACTTTTTTTAGAAATTATTTTTTATATGAATTAATTTTGAACAAATAATATTATGATATTAATAAACCATCGCTGTATAAGATAAATACATATAAAAAGTGAAAATTTAGCACTTTTGCAATGATTTTTACAAATTTTGCATTTTCAAAATATTAGTAATACATTATTATATTTATATATGGTTATATTATATTTAATAATCCGCGGTGCGTCATATAACATTAAGTAACATGAGCAATAGTAACGTACAAAGTGATATAAGTATTATATTATTATTATTATGTACATATAGGGTAAATAGATTATTTTTTTACTATTATTTAGTAAAGATTGTTATAAATATTTTATATTAATAATGTTCGTTTTATCTGTGGCTGTATGATTAAGATCTTTACCAAAATATTTTTGTGTAATATTAGAAAGATAATTGCAATTATTCGAATTCTTTTTTTTTTAATAATTAAAATAATTTTCTATTTATCCTATAAGTAAAAAAAAATCTATTTCATAGCATTATCTTATTCAACCTTTTTAATCTATAACAATAGTATACGCTTAGATCTTCCTATTTAGATTCTTTTAATTTCGTTAACCATTTCTATATATCTATATATTATATAGTCTGTGATGTGTAAAAATGGCGCGAATTGTTTTCGTGAATTGTCAAAATGGCAGCATTTTGCAAATTTTGTAGTAAACTGCTTTTTAATTTTAATATTACTGATATTATTATTAATGTTACAGAAAAAAATATATATTCTTAATATAGTGACTGCAGTTTTAAACAAATTGATGCCAAGTATTTTTTTTAATAAAAAGAAAGTGTCAATGCAAATTGTCGGCATTGATTTTTTTTTTCTAATTTTAATTGTATTACTATTAAGTTGTGTAATATTTTTTTTGTACGAGCGATTGTTTATCGTTCCGAATAAGTTTTTAAAAAATTCTATTCAAACGAGCATGATGTCGCAAATTTATATAAAAAGTTTTTTATTTTAAATTTTTTTATTGAAAAATTAAAAAAGTGTATGTTAAAATTTTTTACGACGTATTAAAATTGATTAAAAGTTGTATTTTTTTAAGCTTCGCGCTGTATTCCACATATGCAAATAAAATGTGATGCAGTGCCATTTTTTATTTGACACAGCACAGATCTCAAATAATAAATTTGCGACATAACTCGTATATGCTCTTGAAGCATTTCTTTAAAAAAAACAGGCAAAGATATTTCGCTTGTATGCCAAACGAAAAAAAAAATGCAATATATCAATTAGATATATTGTGATAATAAACATATTAGTATGTACAGTACAAACAATTTTTTTCGTGTTTTTTTTTCCTTCTAAATGCCTGTTTTTTAGAACTGATGATTTGTATTCGTTATTTTTTTTATGTGTATGTGTTTAATATAAATGGGCGTTTTTAAATTATTTATTTATAAATATTTTATATATTTGTACATATATCCAAATCAAAGTAATATCTGTCTTTTTGTTAGCTTTTTTTATTCGGATATAATGATGCAAAAGTAAAAATCACATTACTTTATAATTTTTTGTAAAAAGCACTAATGTATTTTTTTTTTGTATAATATATACATAAATTTATCTTTTTAACATTGGATAAAAAAAGATAATAAAAGTACAGATTGCTTTCTTTTTTAAAACAATTGATTTGTTCCATTTTCTTTCTAATAATTAAAGAACGCCCTTTTATACAACAATATTATTGTCATTTGTTTATATTCTTTTTATGAATTGTGTAATATGTACTATTATGACAACAATCATTGAAATTATGTTACAAAATTTAAAAATAACATCAAAGTTAAATGGAGAACAGATAGTATTAACACTTCCCTCAGCCTACCCAGCTATATGCGCGATACAGCGTGAGGCTGTTCTTTTAAAACTTATTTTTGATAAAATCGGTATCTAATAATTATTTCAAATATTATTATTACATAATTTCTTTATTTCCATTTTTTTTAATGTTTCATTTTAAATGAAAGAGTACTCAAAAAACATTACACAATTCATTATAAATCGAGAACTAATTAAAAATGACAAATTTATTATTAAGTACTTTTTGCCATGTTGCATTTCATACCAGCTATATAAAAAAAATATAGCTATCTCTTTCTAACCAGAGTTGGGCAATTATTAATAGTAATTAACAAATAAATATTAATAATCGATCATTTGTTTGTGCAATTACATACATTTAATTGTTCGTAACAAAAGATAGTAAGTGTAATTGTTAACAACTCATTAATTTACAAAAATAATTGATTATTTGAGGCCATTCGTGGCGCAGCGGCACAAAGTGTGAATGTAAAACCGGCTGGTTGTGGGTTCGATCCCCACTCGAGGAGATGAAATATTTAATTTATATTTCCATTTCTTCGCTCTGATGTTGAGGCAAAGCGCGGCGTTGAGTTCTTCCACTCAACATGCAATGCCTCCAGAATTCGGCAGAAAATGGGGAAAGGAGTGTCTTAACACTAAGTTCCTTATGCCTAAGCTGAATTTACCAAAATAATTAATTATTTGGTTGTGCGGAAATTTTATGTTAATAAATGATCATTTGTTTGTTCGGAAATTACAATTGACATTTAATTCTTAATTGCAGTGTAATACGTAACAATATAATTTATTTACGTTTATTATTAGTTATTTTTAAACATTTTTAAAGTGTTCTTCCACACTTAGGAAAGAAAAATACTTATTTAGAAAACGTATAAAAATTTGAACGTAGCTGAAATCAAACCCGCGCCTCCTGGAAGTTTCCAGTCGGTTTCCAGTGTGTTTTCTAAATAATACTTATTATTAGTTGTTCAGTGTGCTTTTCGCGCAAACAATATATTAATAATTATTATTTAATTGTTAATTCCAATTAAAACCTGCCCAATTATCTATCTAAAGTAAGTGAAAGACAAATAGCATTAGTTGGTGTAGAAATAGTTTTTAAAAATGCATTTTTTTTAAACATGTCTCTCATGTGTAAATATTTCTTTGAAAAGAATACTAATAAAATATAGACGACGTTTCAATTCATTTTGTATGTTTTTCAATTTTTTTTTACTTTGGTTTGTTATATAGTGAAGGCTAGAATGTTTGCTTTAGAATGCTTGATATCGTCATGGCGCATTGGGATACATACAGCATCTGACTGTATACGGGATAGTTGTGGAGTCGATTCACACTAGGGGAAATGAATTATTTAATATTTTTATTTCCCCGCTCTGTTAGAAAAAGCGCGGCGTTGAGTTCCGCCACTCGACACACAATCCTTCAAGAATTCGGCGGAAAGTGGTGAACGGATGTGTCTCTATGAAGTACGGGGAGCCTAAAAACTCAATAGTAGAATTCAAAAATTCGTATTGGTACAGCATTTGACTGTAAACGCGATGGTTGCGGATTCAATACCCTCTCGAAGGAAGTGATTATATTCAAAACACGGCGTTGAGTTCTGCCGGTATAATATACGGTAGGTATTCTATGTACCCAATGCGAGAAATAGTTTTAAATCGAAGTTACAACCATTGTACAGACACATCTTGGTATTGAAAAAAAACTGTTAAGAATTACTATTTTATATACTGTTATTATTTAGAAATCGAAAGTGTATTTATATGGAATATAAATTGATATGTGAAATACAGATAAATTATATATAAAAAGAAATACATTACAGACTTAAACACATAAAATATTAACTTTAAAAAAAAACTACATAAGCATAATATTGATTGCTCTCTGAAGCAATTTTCATCACTCTGGTGATATACCTGAAAAAAAAAATATTACATACATATTATTAGTATTCCATACCCAAAGGGTACAATTGGACCCTATTACTAAGACTCCGCTGTCTGTCTGTCACCACAAACTGTATCTCTTAACCCGTGATAGTTAAGACAGTTAAAATTTTCACAAATACTAAATAATGCAAAAAAAAACAACTATGCACGTGCGCGAGTGCAAATCGCACTTGACCGGCTTATTTCAAAAATTAACATGTATGTGTATACTAATAGATTTTTTTTCTGAGCGGTATTTTCTTAAGGTAATTAGGATATATTTTCTATTTAATAAAATAAATAATAAACATTAAATTTTAAGGTATTATAGTCGATAAAACTATAATATAACTAATAGCCAGAGGAAACTCGGGAATCTAGTGTTTTCGAAAAAACATTTTCGTATGGCGTGACGAGTCGTGGAACACTTGAAAATATTAAGCACATTCATATTAAGTTATAGTAAACTTGAGTTTTTAATAATTTTATTATATCATTGTGGCGCAGTGGAACAGCTACTACTAGCTCTAAGATAACTGGTATTTTCATTTCGCCACTATAGCAGGACAAAGTACTTTGTTGTCTTCCGCTGCCCAACACAATGTCCCGAATTCACATAAAAAATGGGGCACAGAGGGTCTTAATCTTAACACTAGATTCCCTCTGCGGGATACAGCATTAAGCTAAAAAAATGTCTTTAGGCATGTCCCACGTACAGCATTGAAGGCAGGGAGAACCTAGTGCTAAGACTTTTATGATTAAAGATTACAGAAAAAGTTAAGTAAATGGAAGGGAAATTAAGAAATAAAAAAAATTAAGTGTTTTGCGTTGGCTCACGTAACCTAACACCACGCTTTATCTCATCAGGTAGAACCTTCGTGGTCACAAAATTATTACGTTTGTCCTAAACTTTTTTACCTGAGTAGCGAAAGTGTTGAGAAGCGGAACTCAATGCTGCGCTTTGTCTTTAAAGCTAATGACTATATATAAATATTTACATATTATTGATTATTCCTTTCAGGTCGTCTCCCATATGCAGCTTGTGGTTCTGGAACGTTCCTATATCTGAGCCACTCGACGAAAAGCGTCACCAGTCCCACCACAACGCCCACACCCAAAATTATGCCTTTGCCAGCGTCCATTTTATCTGTAAATATTATTTTATTTATAAGTATACTCGTGTATGACACATTGTAAGTGCGGGAGGTGACTGACCGCAGGTACAATGGGTTACTTTGAAACGATCAACGCGATGTAACAACATAGTTTATGGTCTTCCTATTTCCAATTCTGACCCAGAGATTAGTGTTCGATCGAACCAACTCTTCGGCTTATATACAGGGTGGAAGCCAGTAACATGAGCCCATCATGCTCTAATAGAAAAAAATTATACTCAAGTATCTCAAAGATTATATTTAACTATTTTCTTAGGATTTTATTTTATTATTCTACAAGCATATAAATATTTAGAAGCCCCTTTTACTATCGCAGATAGAATTTATGGATCTACCTTTTTCATAGCAACTGGATTTCATGGATTACATGTAATTATTGGAACAATTTTCCTTTTAACATGTTTTATTCGTCACATTAATCATCATTTTTCAAGAACCCATCACTTTGGATTTGAAGCAGCAGCATGATATTGACATTTTGTTGATGTAGTTTGATTATTCCTTTATATTTCAATTTATTGATGAGGAAATTAATTATTTATATAATATATTTAGTATATTTGACTTCCAATCAAAAAGTTTAATAATTTTAATATAAATAATCATCAGCGCTCCTTTTACGGGTACGGGAACAACATATAGGGTAAAATTTTTTATACCCATACCTAAAGAAGTCAATCCAACTCAACAGTTTACACGTAGGATTTTTTTTTCATTCCACGATTTTTATCCACATGTATTTCGTGTGACGCAGTTACTCATAGATACCAATAACGTAAACACATACTACTACAAAAATACTACTAAAGGTTAATCAACTTTGAACTTTGCCGCCAATACCTACGACTCGATTTTGGAATGAAGCGTATGCGGCGGTTCCTTTTGATAAGTTCATGTATGCGTGCGTCGTTCTTGACAAATAGCGTTTTATATTACTACAATAATTTTATTATTTATTTTGTTTGAAAAAATCACTTTTTAATTTTTGGTAAAATAATAATAAATTGTATTAGGCTTCTATAGTGTACTTTAAACTGTGGTTTTTATTTAAAGAGGCGCTGACAAAAACACTCTGTATATACTAACTAGTGGCCCACACGCGGCTTCGCCCACTTTATTTTATTATATTATAGACAAATTATACAAAATGTAGCCTATGTGTTATTCTTATGTACTTTACATTACGACTCGTTGAACGTACTGTATTTTCTTCACGCACCAACTTAGTGTTCAGACACTCTATTCTTTTCATATTATATATGAATTAATATTATAATATCCTACAAACATTATAAATGTGAAAGTTAAGTAAGGATGGTGGTTTGTTCCACTTTCATGCAAAAACTACTAAACGAATTTAGGTGGATCCTTCCTAACTGCTACAATGAAGAAAATACAGTACGTTCAACGAGTCGTAACCGCCTGCGCAGATTTGATTTTGAGATTTTCCAAGCGTGAGTGATCAATACGTACAATAGAATTCGACTGCAGTAATAACACTAGTGATTTTTTTAATATTTGAACGGACGTATTCTTGAGTTTTAAGCCAAATATCGCTACTTTAAAAAAAATATACGTTTACTAAAAAGTACTTATTTAATGTTAAGTGGTAATAGTAGTAGGCAAAAAAGATCTAGGATCGTGTATTTAATAACTTAGCAAAGAGGCCGTCGAGAAATTGTGAACGTGCTGATGAGTCCTATTTCCACATGAGAGAGTAAATTATTTTTATGTTCCCCCTTTAATAATAAAGTTAAGTGCGGCGTTGATATATGCCGCGAATATCAGATGGTGGGTGGAGAACGGAGTGTCATAAAATCAGATTCCTTCTGCCTACTGCTATATAAGGAAAACAGTGTGAAGCTCAAAAAAAGAACACTGTGAAAGACAAATTGCGACATTGAATTTTCTGCGACATATTAGAAATATTCGTAAAATTTTTTTTTACTTCATTCCGCAGCGGGTGATGTGCCGTTTAAAAGTGTGTAATGTAATCTATACTAATATAATAAAGCGGAAGAGTTTGTTTGTTTAAACGCTAAGATCTCCCGATTTACTGGTCTGATTTACTTTATTTTTGTTTTGTATGAAAGCTGCATTCTTCAGAAGTGCTATAGGCTATATAATATTACGGTGTAGCCTTAAATAACGAAATAACAATAATAGGGAACGCCATCGAATGGCTTTAAAATTCCTTTAAGCGCGTGCGCTGCACACATAGTTAATTATACATCAGTACATTGTATCTGTTATAAATAAGTGACAATAAGGCATTTTGTGATAAAAAAAATATTGACAATCGTAAGGTAATCGATTGATGTCAGGTGATGACATGATATTTCATCGATTTTTATTTCACATTTATATTGAAAAGTTACGAGCGAAAGTTATTTTATTATCAAGGAAATTTAAAGAAGATAACCTTTGGTTTTTACAGCATGTAATTTGGACGTATACTTTTTGAGAAAACATGAAATTAAAATAATTCAACGCTCTCTTTACGGCCGCAAGCCTAGGCTTGAGTCCCGCGGGGGGCGCCCTTGCCGTTGATGACGTCCTATCATACAGCCACGTAGTGTTCATGAATGAATGTATCAATCTGTTGGCAAATGCAGCATAATAAAAGGTGGTATGCGTGCGAAGCCGCGAGTGGGCCGCTAGTAAATATATAAAAACAATTAATAATATTTTTTTCAAAATAAAAAAGAAAAATTTAATTTAAATATTAAGTCATGCAATACGGTCAATGCGTTGTGGCCCCCATGCAGTTAGCTGTAAATGCCTACGCCGAATTAATTATGATTTTTCTTACTTAGGAAGAAAACTTAATTTTAAGGCGGCCATGACTTGTTGACCATACTGTACCTTCTTCGTTTTTAAAAACAAAAATTTTAAAAGGCTTCAAGCGTATGTACTGAAATGCCGACTATTTACATGTGACCTTATTGTTACAATTCTATAAAAAAATACGTATTAATTAATTTTAATAATTTCAAATTGATCAAAATTGCATCTTTGTATTTTTTTATTTATTTTAGTCAAATTTTATATGAAATAAAAGAAGTATTTGACATATTGTAACATATTAATATTTTAATATATTCAAATCTTTATACTATTAAAAACTGTATTGCACAATATTATATCTATTACTATGGATATTCTATGTATTAATTAATGTGTTTAAAGCATTCATGCACGAACAGCATACATTTCATCTGGTTCAACTTCAAATCAGGCTGAGATATGTACGTAAAGTGGTACTGTTAAATTAGATTCCTGAGCTGTGAATGGCTTCTTTAATAGAATATAAATAAAATTAAAATTTTACTTACTGTTGTATGCAAATCACTATAGCAACGACAGGTAATGTTAAATCGATGTATTTATATAACACTGCGAATAGCGGGACTGGCAATTAAGAAATAAGCCTTTTCATAAAAAGAAACCTAAGTGCGAAGCGTAATTCCCCATTCTAAGAATAAAATCTGTTCACAGATAACATTTTGTATTTATGGTATCAACAATGTATATATATAAAAAAATATTTAAATCATTCATTATCAAATACTTATTATGGGTTCAAACTCTCAAAACAACAACAGGTAACAACACAATTATATTGAATTTATTGATAGGTACTATAAATATGAATGGCAATATTAAATATGTGAAAAATTTTCTATTCAATATTTACATCTGGCAGTACTAGTGTAACAGGGACTTTTCTAGAATATATGTTCCTTGTTCTATAGCTACCACTTGCCAGCGTGACTCGTGGCGTTGGACACTGTAAGTACTTTTTTAAACTTATACTCTTAAGTTTAAAATATTTTAACGTAACAATCTTACTTTTATGAAATCGCTATACAATTTTATAAACTGAATATGATATGAGATCTACAAGTTAAAAGTAACGAGGCCAAAGACTTATAGTGTGAAAATTATTTTCATAGAAAGGTGCGCCTTATTTGGCCTAGAGGATAATTTACTGTTGATGATAATGGAAGAAGGTCACTTAAATGTTAAACAACATAAAGACCTTGAAGATTATAAGTGAAGAAGTTTTGAGTACTCGTAAGGACTCCAAGGCGATAATATGTGAAATTAAGAAAATTATAGAATAGAATAAAATATACTTTAAAACAAAGTAATATATAAAATGAAAAAAAAGGAAAACACGTATGCAAAGGCCTTATTGCTTAAAGCAAACTCTTCCAGACAACCTTTGAAACATTACGGATTAGTTGTAATGAGGAAAAAGGGGAAAATTACATTAGTGTGGAAAAACATATTAGTTATTCTAATGTGATTTTGACTATTTTCTTGTAAATTAATATAATATTGTAATATTGTATGTATAATATTGTATGTCAGTTCATAAATAAATATGGTCTGCAATTACATGCTTTTACATTTGGATGAATGAGTCATGATCATGGAACAAGATGTTTGAATTTATAAAAAAAAAATTCAATAGCTTGTTAATCAATAAATAATCATATACATGCGTACATATAATTACGTACCGTCATTTGTATGTACTATTTTATTTTTATATAAAAAATGGCTAAATATTACGACATCATGGCATATTTTTATGTTGGCAGCACTTCCCGTCAAACCTAAAGTTGAAAATCTGTCAAACCAAACAAAAATATTTGCCTTACGCAGGTAGTTGAAATCCTTAACAGCGGTTGAAAATTTTATATAGAAAATTAAAATAAGATCATAAGATGAGTTTACGCGAAGATGAAGACCGTCAGAAGAACTGCCCAAGCCGCGGTCTCGGCCTCGGAGTGGCTGTCGCGGCTATAGGCGTCGGGGTTGGCGCCGCTCTGTACTACTTCATGAATAGACGGCCAGAAAATCCTAATACAGCAGGATCTACCACTCAAGACTGGACTTGCGAACCTGAACATAATTTGTAAGTATTTATGTACTGGCGACGTACCTTCGTACGTTATATCATAGCCAAATTGTACAAAATCTTACAACATAAATTGTATTCTTTGTCATAGATCAGATGATAATAGCTGATGTATAAGCATTGTTACTGTAATATTTCATCTTAATCCATTTAGTAATTTAAAAGCGGAACAAAATCCATCCATTGTCACAAACTTTCAAATTTACAATATTACTAAGATAATGTAATCATATTTAAAGTAAACACTGCATGCTATAAATATAACATATATGTAAGTATATTAGCAATATAATATTGACTATAAAACTGTTATATAGAAGACCAAACAGTCATTTTAGTTTTCATCATTCCATATGTAATAATTGTTGGACCTTGATGGTAATATGCAATAATTATAATAACAGGTTTAATTTTTATACTGTTGACGTCAACATCGATCTTATTTTCAGCAAGCATTTAATGGTTTAAATTGCTTTCAAGTGTAGGCCTCTTTTTTGTAGTTCTGTATTTGTTAATTTTTTTATTAATATTATAGTAATCTTATCATACTTTCAATATACAAAGCAATATGTAAAATAGCAATGTGTATTGCTTTGTATTTTGAAGTTGATGTGTGCAATATACATTATTTCAATATACATTTATAAACATTTAATTTATAATTGTGTGTTACACTATCATACTGCTTATCATATGCAGTTTATTTCATGAAATTACTAAAATAGCACTTATGTTTTCATTATTTTTCATATATAATGTCATAATAAGGCATGAAACCGAAGATACCCAAGAGACAGATAATTCATTCACAACCATATCTGAGCACAGTACCACAGATACAAGTATAAATAGTTCCACAAATAGATGTAATTGTAGCTCAGATCAGTCACTTAGTTATAGTGAATCGAGTTTTAGTGACTCAAGTGATAGTGGAAGTGACTCTGATGATAGCGAATGGAGTAGTGAATCTAGTGACTCAGATTTAAGTGAATGGGATGTAACTCATTCAATTGAGTTTCCAAGTTATGCACCCGCACAAAGAAGAGATTTTTTAAAAGATTATGCTTGGAATTTAGTTTTGATTAAGTCTAATAAAAGGTAACATTGGTTTTTTTTTATATGTGGTCTACAGTGGAAACTAGATTAGCACAGTTTTTGTATGTTTGTAAGAATACATAAAAGTGAATATCCAAATGTTCATACTTCAAATAGGGGTTTAAAACACTACTGGGCTTAAATCATCATCATATATTGTAATATAAGAACATATTAAAAGAACATACATCAGTATATTATAAGTTAGATTATTAATCTGATGTATTTTTTTAAATTTGTCCTTCAATGCAATGTCATGTTTACGATTATACTTATTTATTGTTTGTCAGTTGATAAAATGGAATTAGTATAAATATGAGCCAGATAATCAAGTCTCCACTGTAATATGTTTTACGGATTGAGTTTTAAGACCATGACAACAGTTTTCAGTTTGATTCCCATCATTATTAACCCATATTCACTGCCAAGCCTAAATTATATGAAGTCATTCCTATTGCCATTTATATTTTGAGTGCTATTGTTTACCAAAACCCTGTTATATCTTGGTAAGAGCACATATATTATCATATATAATCATTTAGAAGCAGAAAGCAAAAAAGACGAGTATACTTGTTGTTGGCAATGGGAAGGCAGGGGGATTCGATATCCTTTGTGGTCACAAAAAATTTGCTAATTCAAAAGCCTGCATGTTATAATATATTTAAAGCAGGACAAGTATACTCATCCTGGCAATGCGTGACACCCTGCCAAAGATGAGTATACTTGTCCTTAGCAGCGAATGTAGAATATTTTTAAAGAAAAGTATGTGTAAATGAAATAAAGATTTTTGTATTTTTTTTTGCAGAAATAATAATTTGTATCAACGCAAGGCAGAGGCTTTGTAAGCTTTGTTTTAGTTTTTGTGTTGTTCAAACTAATGTCGTTATTTTACTAAAATTTTATAAATTTTATTAAAGTAGTGCATGGATAAAGTTATACGTCGCAAATTTTAAATGGCGGGAAATTTTTTTTTTATTTAGTAAAAATATCGAAACGAATAATAAAGGAATGCTTTTACTACTCGAAGGAATCAATCATTTAATTTTTTTTCTCACTGTGATATCTAAGCAAAACGAGATTACGGCAAAAAGTGGGGTACACATATGTCTTATCCTGATATATGTGGGATACAGCGTGAAGCTAAAAGAAACATTTTCTTTTAGTTCTCCTTGTCCTAGCAGGGAAGACAGAGGGAACCTAGTATCATGACACTATGTTAGGACAAAAGTCTCTTAACAAAGTGTCATGACACAGCGCCAATCTATACATACATAGAATATTTTACTTTGACTTCTTTTCACTTTTGTATAGTATGTAGATAAATACTAATAAGGTCCAACGGTTCATGTCGCATGATTTTAAAGGTGTTTTGTGTATTGTATGTTCGTCTTAGTTTAGTTTTTAACTAAATGTTTTATAAAAATAATCCAAAAAATTAAGTAGTTTAAATTTGCTTTTGGCGATAGTAGTTGCAATGTATGCAACGAACATAGGGGTTATTGAGCCCAGGAACTCAGCAGGAAAAATAAATTCATAAGTAAGAATTATCTGAGGCCGTCGTGGCGCAGGGGCCACAGGCTTAAACTGGCATAGGCTGTAAACGCGACGATTGTGGGTTCGTTCCCTATACGGGGAAGTTATTTATGTTTTTATTTCCTCACTTTGGTAACAAAGCGCATCATTCCCAACAAGCAATGCTTCCAGATTTTCCCGGAACTTAACTTAACATGCTACTTGTGCGTGAAGCTAAACGTACCTAACTCAGGAAAATATTTATTATGAATTTACGTTTAATTAAACAAGGTAAACAATGGCGTTGTGTTCTGCACAAAATAAGTGGAAAGTGCAGACCGTATTATAGTTCATAATTATTTGCTAATCCCGCTAACTGCAGAATATTTTGTTTCACGCTTCGTCCCTAACGGGTTAAAGAAAGAACAGAGCGCCACATGCTACCCCAACTTTCCCCACTAATATTAATAATATAATAGTCAACATTTTATAAGGTTCTTGTTTGATTTTCATTCGTTGTGAATTTCATTTCTTCACCTTGGTAACAAGACACCGCGACGATAAGTTCTGCCACTCGACACGCAATGTCCCGAAAATTGACCAAAAAGTGGGGAATTCAATGTTTTAACACTAGATTTTCTCATCTTACCCGACTGCATTTGCAGTCGGGTAAGATGAGAAAATGTATAGAGCATGAAGCTAAATAAAAACATAACAAACTCACTAAACCTAACGATCCTTAATGTCTGAAACCAGTCGCAAACGCACGTGGACCCTCGAGGAGTGCTCTATATGCTTCGAGGTGATCCTCCAGGACCAGGAAGTGATGAGTCTACCCTGCACCCACCACTTCCACACCAAGTGTATCTTGCCGTGGCTCCAGGAGCAGCAGACGTGCCCCAACTGCAGGAAGACTGTTGATTGATCTGGTAGGACTTCTTTTTAATTATTTTACCTTATATTTTAGATACTTTCCTAGATTGTTTAAATTTCTATTTTCGTCCGCGTATTTGGAGTAGCTATATTCCCACGATTGCCACCGTATTTTAAATGAAAATTATACAGGGTGGAAGCATCTGCGCGCCTTTTACGGGAACAGCATACAGGTTAAAATATTTCAAACCCATATCTAAAGAAATTAATCAAGATGTCAACGACTCGAACCTCAACGACTAACAACATAAATAAGTTGTAACAAGCGTATAAAAATTTCGACGTAGCTTGATGAGAACGTATGGCTTAGTGGTCAGAGCGCCTGGTCCGTTTCCAGGAGGCGCGGGTTCGAGTCCCGCTACGATCAAAGTTTTATACGTTTCCTAAATAAGTATTTTTCTTTCCTAAGTGTGGATTAACACTTTAAAAATGTTTAAAATATTTAATTAATTATTTTGTTTGAAAAAAATACTTTTTCATTTTTGAAATATTTCTTTTGTTTTAATTGTATTAGGTTTTTATAGAGTACTAGTCCCACTTAAAGTGGTGATAACAAAAACACTCTGTGTAAAACAACTAGTATTTAAGAATTTCCTGTGTCTTTAAAAATATGATTTAAATATCGTTTCCTTAACAGGCGGAAAGTATAGAATGAAGTGGGACTTACGAGTTGGTTTTCTCTGCCAATGTAGCAATGAATAGAGGACGATGTCACGGGTCAATATGGAAGTGTGAATGTGTGTGAACTGACAAAGACAAACACATTACAAGACAAAGGGAATCTATCCTGATATATGAGTCCTGATTTATCCCGCACACAGCAGGGTAGGCAGAGGGAACCTAGTGTTAAGACACTCCAGATATATGAGGGCGATACTTAAAAAAGGATATATTTTCATTTTGACATATTTTTGTCCATTCTGCCCTTACATATCTTGCGCTTATGCCTAATCGTACTAAAAATAATAAATTTTAAACCAAAATAATAGTGTAATAATACTTTTTCACAGAGATTTCGTTCACTATAATCGATTTATTTTTAATATCTTTTTTTTCAGGAAACCTTCGTGTAGACCTTCAAAAGGCTTTTACGGCTTGGCTGGACCACGCCTTTTCATCCTAAAACGAAAATTTTGGCTGAAATCTATAAAAACACATGCAATTCATCAAACAATTTCATCCAAATATATACTAGTCTTCGATTTTTTTTAGATTTTTAGCCAAAATTATACTATAAAGCCTTTTTTAAAGATTAAAGTTAGATAGTTTGTGATAATTTCTTGATTTTTGTAGTTTTTTCTTTGTTAATTTTGACCTTAGATAAAAAATAAATAGTCTCTCCTAAAAAATATATAATTTTAGTATTTTATTTTTAAATTTAATTAACCGTAAATAATATTTTTTTTATTGGTACTTATTTGTGTTTAATTTGTAATTAAAAGATGTTTTCCTATAAATGGTATATTTTATAACTACAAAAAAAATGTTCATTAGTGTAAAATTAAAATAAAAAAAGTGATTTGTTTTTAAATTGACTATTTTTTAAGCAATTTAGTGTCTGTAGTGAAAAACTAGCAATAATATAACCTTCTATGCCTTAATTATTGTTTTAGAAAAAAAATAAACGGAATGAAAAAAATATTTCTAATTGATATTAGAACTTAAAATAGTTTTAAAGAAAATCTTTATATATTTATCTACATAATTAATATATATGCATAATAATTTCACAAACTTACAGATTTTATGTGTTAAAAACAAAATTATTTATCAATTTAAAAAATAGATATTTATAGATATAATTGTATCTTCATGAAATTTGACAGTTACTTAGTTTAAGTGACAATACAATATTATGGTGTCAAGGAGCTGATGTGATGATGGAACCAGGATCTGAGTATTGGAACTCTTCAGAGGTTACTAGTAAAACATTCTTGTTTAGGCTCATATAATTTCATAGCCCCGACCACATTCTGTTGGACTTGGATCACTTGATGTTTAAAAGCGTGTTTTTTGTAGTTTCTTTTAAAAATTATACATATTTTATTCTAATTATTTTTCTTTTCTCTTTTGTCTTTTTTCTTTTCCTTTAACAGAGTACTATACTAAATATCTTGTTGTATAATGCCTAATATTAAAAAATGAATTTTAAATCTATATTATAAAATGAATATGTATTTTCTATATTTCTTATCAAAAATTGTACAAGAATGTTATAATTTAGGTTAGTTGTGATTAAATTGTGATAGATAAACGAATTTTGCTCATTTCTTAATGCTTAATAAACAAATATAATATTATTATTACATTTTGCTTTTCTTTTTAATTCCATTTTTGCTTTTTTTAACACTATAGTTGTTGTTTAGATTCCGTCATAGGGAGATGAATTGCTTTATATTTTCATTTCCTCGCTTTTGTAACAAGAAATAGTATGGGACGTAGAGTCCCGCCACTCAACACACAGTGTCAAGAAAATTCGGGTGAAAGTGGGAAACGGAATGTCTTAACACTAACGAACTTAGTACCTACCTACCCTCCAACATTCGGGTTAAAAAACTTAGTGATTATTTTACGATTTCTCTCGTTCTAAAAATTAAGATGGGCAAAAGTGGATAGCGTACACTCCGTGCCACTACGTAGCCTGGTTCCATCTGCCTGCCCTGCTGCGTGATACAGCGTGAAGCGGAGAATTCTCCTAACATTTAATCCCGAAACATTGTTTTATGTCCACATATACGATTAATAAATGCGGCCACGTGCTATAACAATTATTATAAAAAATAATTATTTTCTTTAATTGCAATAACATCGTAATAACTAAATATTCACTTAAAGTTGATTTTTTTAATTTTCGTTTCAATCATAATGTTAATTTTCTGTGTTCTAATGGTTTTATTGATATGTGAGTATTTTTTGATTAATAATTCAGTCGTGACATTTTTTTTTATTTACTTTGGTATTATTACTTCTCTTTTCTACTTTCTCTTAGCTAATATTCTTTTTGCTCTTATTGATAATATTAAATTTATAAAGAGATAGAATATATATAATATATAAGTGTGTATACGAATATAATATATATGTGAAGTCGTCGTGTCCTAGTATGTCGGTTGTGGGTTCGGTTGCCGTTCGGGGGAATTAAATATTTAATATCTTCGTTTCCTTCGAAAATGTCTTAATGGGGTACGAAGTGTCTTTACACTTGCCCTACCTACCCTGCTAGAAGCGGAAAACAGTGTAAAGCTAAAAAAGTTCACACTGTATCCCGCATATAGTCGGTTAGGCAGAGTGAACCTTGTGTTTAGTCACTCACTGCCGAATCACACCACGCGCCGAATTTTTTAAGATATTGCGTGTTGGGTGGCGGAACTCAACGCTGCGCTTAGCGTTTTTACCAGAGAAAATGAAAATACTTAATTGCCCCGACAGCCGAATGCCTGTGCCATGTCGGTCGCTCAAAAATAACAAGAAAAAAGGTAATATTTTTATTTGATTGGTAATATTTTGGTTGAACACCATACCTTATAAGAAGCCTAACAATATGTTATTTTCCAGTAGCACCGATCGAAAGCCGGTACAGGTACTTACCTCGAACACCGCTCAGAAATTACAATCGATACTATATTTACAAATTGTGGCCATTAGAGATACGCAATGAAAGGATTGACGCGTCTTCCTATGAAAATTACGCAACAAGGAGGAAAATCGCAGACTTTTTCTACACGGAACCTAAAATTAGACAACGTACGTTGAATTTGGATGGCGATCTAAAGAATGTTTTAAGGAATGTTGAAGATTTTAAAGTGTTTAATTTTGATGATTTGGTCTCTTAGAACTTATTGGTTTCTAATTTTGTGTCTATATTGAAAAAAATAGATATAAATAAAAATATATAAATAAGCTTAAGTTTTTCTTTTGATAATTAAAAAAATATTTATGTTTTGTTTTAGACACGTACGTCTACGTCATCCGTCCTGTATCTATAATTGAATTCATATAAATAAAAATATATTTCAACCTGACATATTAAACTTGTTTGGTTTCAACTTTAATAAAACATGTCAAGTGCGAGTTGGACTCACCCACCGGCGGCTTACCAATTTCAGGATTGTAGGTCAACGGGTAGTGTTTTTCTAACAATCCCGAATTTCCCGACCATTGTAAAACTATAATTTAAATTACTTTCATACAAAATGTATTAATAATATTAAAATTAATTTTAACTATAATTTTGTAATGGCCCAGGAGATTGTCCCAGAATTTTACCGTGTCCATTAATTTCACTTTGCTGTCCCGGAATTCATAAATAGTAGTTTTCAATCAATGTTTACCAAATCTCTGATTCACTCCAGAAATTAGTCCCGGAAATGATAAGCCTGGATCTGGCAACTTTAGTCTTAACACTGGGTTCCCTCTGTTTATCCTGCTGTACGAGGAATGAGGCGTAAAGCTTATATTAGTGTAGGTGAAATATTTAATACGCTATTTTAACGGCTATTCATACTTAGTAGAGAAATAGTTCAGAAAACAAATTATAAGCGCGCGTACAAGTATTTTGGGTTCGTTTGAGAAAAACGTATGGCTTAGTGTTAAACTTAGACGGTAAATAACAACCGCCGGTTCAAATACCGCTACGGTTTTTTCCGGTACAAGCATGTTAGGCAGAGGAAAGCTGGTGTTAAAAGCACTTGTGTCATGCACTATGTTTAAGACACTTCCGTTTACCACTTTTCGCCGAATTCCAGAGGTGTTTTGTTGAGTGCCGGAACTCAACGCCGCTCTTTGTCTTTTTATCAGAGTAGGGAAATGAATTTAATAAAAATAACATTTCCTCGAGTGGGAATCGAACCCACAATCACCGTTTACAGTCTCACGCTTGTGCCCCTCCGCCACAACTGGCCTCAATCTGGTTTAATATTTTTATACGTTTTTTTAAATATATTTATACCATATTATAAAGGATATGAGATTTAGATCCATATATAAGAGAAAGTTACTTAAAAAATAATAAAACACAGAGATATATTATGTATTTTTCTTGTAATTCATAATTATATAAAATGTCCAAAACAGCCGGCGCAAAGCCTTTACTATAAACAATCCACATTACATTACACTTTTGACAAATACTATTTTTTATATAATATAATTTATATACATAAAAAAATAAAAAACAGGAAACCAAAAATTAAAAATATAATAAAAAGGATAAATTAAAAAATTGTGCCAAATGTAACTATATTAAATTTTATTATTATTATTATCATAAGTCCCCCGCTTTATGTTATAATTATAGCTTTTTTAAATATTATTAATCGAAAATGGCGGTTAATATTTCGCAGAAAGTCAAAAGAAATGTTTTATTAATATATAGATTTATTATAATTTCTAACTTAATTATAGTACGGTTGACAAACCGTGGCCGCTCTGAAAATAGATAGATTTTTTTCTTATTTCTGATTATATAGATCGTATCTACCTGAGCGCAAGTGAACAACGCACTAAAGTTCAGGAAACCAAACTACAAAGGCCACGACTTGTCGACATTACTGTAAATATAATTATAATATAAAAAAAAAACAAAAAGCGACAGTCGCATCATTTATTTATTGTTTTTATTATATTTCAATATTTCATTCTTTTTTATATTTAAATTAGAGTTTGCCTGCGGCTTCGTCTGTGCGGTCAAATAGAAAAGGTAACCGTGACCGCAGGTACAGTGGGTCAAACATCAACACGTTTAATGTGATAGCCTTAAATATATGGACTATCTAACATGAAAAGATTTTTTCAATTCGAACCAGTAGTTCCCGAGATTAGCGCGCTCATCCAAAAAAAACTGTCAGTTCTTATTTATTTATTTATCATATAAAAAAATTACTTAATAGATTTAATGTATTTAGTTTACAGTTAAAATAGCATCCTAAATACATTTTACAAAAAATTTTATACGTATTTACCAGGCGCTCTGATTCGTGAACGTATGGCTTAGTGGTCAGAGCGCCTGGTCGGTTTCCAGGAGGCGCGGGTTCGAGTACCGCTACGTTCATTTTTATACGTTTTCTAAATAAGTATTTTTCTTTCCTAAGTGTGGAATAACACTTTAAAAATGTTTAAAAAAAAATTAATACGGTTTTAGCAGTTTTGTCTTATTGTGAAAATGTGACTAAAACCATAAATGAATTGTCATTTTTGTTTAATTTAATGTTTGTTTGATTTGGAATGTCATGTTCTGTTTTTTGCTATGATATACTGAAAACACCAAAAACAAAAAAAACACAAATATTAAATAAATAATTTATTTATATTTAATAATAAAAAAAAACAGAAATAAAAACATTTACAGATAAAAAAAAGAATTATTAGCACTTAGCGATTTATATACTTAGATTGTACCACAAATTATCAATTTATTATTTTTTTCACCTTTTCCCATACAAAACTTATTTATAATAAAATTCGATTTTTAATTAATAATAAAAAATGAAAAAGTAATGTGTCGAATTGTAAGCGCGACGGTTGTGGGTTTCATTCCTATTCGGTGGAAAAAAATTCCCCTTTAGTAAAACAAAACGTGCCGTTAAGTTCCGCCACGTAAAGTTTTGGAATTGCGCAAAAAGTGTCTTAACACTATATTTTCCCCGCCTATGAGGGTTTTAAAAAAAATTACATAATAATAAAAAAAAAATATAACTTATTTTTTTTAAATGTATAAATAAAGCTACCACCACACATGCGTCTCACGCAGAAATATTTTTGTGCCTAAACGTGACAACACTCTTAATAACATACAGCCTTTGTATTAATGCCTAAAAATATAAATTGAAAAAAAAAGAAGAAATTATGCGTTTATTATTTTAACAATTATTTGTATTATACTAGAAATTTAATACAAAAAATAAATAAAAAATACTCTTAATAATAATATATATCAATTTGTTAAAATATTTAATTCAATAAAAAATAATATTTTAAGTTAGTATGAAACAATAATAAAAAAATGTATTTCATTTCAATATGTATATATTAAAGACCCATATAAAAATTTTGAATCCGCTTCCTTATTCCATAACAAATTTAGCAAATAATTATTAATAGACAAAATATTCTACTTTTTAAATTGCAAAGGCGCCTCTTATCTAGGGAGCCTTTATATAACTTTATGATAAAAAACTGTTTAAGCCTTTAATTTGAATAAACAATACATTATTTATGTCATACTTATTTTTTTTTTGTCAAATTTAATACAAAAAACATGTATCGCTTTGAAAAGAAAAAAACACATTATTTACATAAGTTGAAAAGAAGAAATTTCAAGAATTTAAAAAAAACAAAAACCCAACTGCACATACTAAAATCGGTTTACTGGTTTAACAGTTACAAGGGAACAGAGAAACGAACATACGTGCATACGTGCCAAAAAATTACCCCTTCTTTTGAGCTGCGCAGCAGTCGGGTGAAAAAATATTTATCTTAGTTGAATTAATTTATCATTTATAAAACATACTTTATTAATTATAAGCTAAATCAATTTGTCAATACACTAAAATAAATATTTTTAAGACTGGCAACAAAAGAGGAGATTCAGTTTGACCTGTATGTATGTTTGTCCGCGATTATTGCTTTTTCGTTTATCAAGTCGGGTTTTTGACGTAAATTTAAAAATTATAACCATTAAATTTGAAAAAAAAACATTATTTAGGTCACAAAAAGAAAATTCGAGTTGTTTTCTATAGAAAAAAAGATGTTTGTTTTTAGTCATTTAGTAAGAAAGTTTATGCAAATGTCACTTAAACGTTATTTTTGACAATGCATACTGGTATAGATATATTGGCATATATAAAGCAAGTAAGCGGCGGTTGCGGGTTCGATTTCCGCTCGTTGGAATGAATTTGTATTTATTATTATCTTCATTTTTAGTAACAAGGCAATTGTGTTCCGTCACTCAACACGGATTGCTTCGAAAATTAGACGTCGCATAGAACGGAGTGTCTAAACACTAGGTTCCTTAACACTATCTTGTTACATACGGGATACAGCGTAAAGCAAAATGTATATATATATATACACATAGATATATAAATATATATAAAATATTTCATCTGTCAGCCTGTGTGGACTCTGGCGGAGTCGCGTGTCGAGACACGTTGTGTTTATGATTCTTACTGTCGTAGTGGAGAAGGCAGCCGACTGCACCAAAATAGCTGTAATTTAGGAAAAATAATGACAATTAGAAAAATAATTAAGTTATAATGATTGACAGTATTTTTTTTAGCTTCACGCTTTATCCCGCACATAGCAAGGGAAAGCTGGGAACCTGGTGTTAAGACACCACCGTTTCCCGTATTCCGCCGAATTCTGGAGGCATAGCGAGTTGAGTGGCGGAACTGAACGCCGCGCTTTGCTTCGTGGCGAGAGGAAATAGATATAAAATATTTCATTCCATCGAGTGAGAATCGAATCCACTACCGTCATGTGTATCGTACGCTTGTGAGTTGTGCCCCTACACCACGACGACCTCAAAATCAAATTCAAAATACTTTATGTCGATTTATTCATTTCATCTTATAGGGATCTATTATTTACATTTATAAAAAAAAATACTGTTTATTTAATAGGGGCCATTTATTTATTACATATAAATACGTACATATATACACAAATAAATATATGTATGACATTTAATATAGAGAGGCTGTCGTGTAGCAGGGGCACAGCATGTTGACTGTATATGCGACAGTTATACAGTAGTTGTGGGTTCGATCCCATTCGAGGAAATGAATGGTTTAATATTTTCATATTCCTCCCTCTGGTAACAAAATAAAGCGCGGCGTTTAGCTCACCCATTCAACATGCAATGTCGTAAAGCAAAAAATAAATAATATCAATATATGTAATATACAGATTCTTTATAAGGAATATCAAATAAATATATTGTCCACACCACTCTCATACAATACTCACCCCTCATGTTCCAAGAACAATGCTTTCAAAGCACCCCTGGACCAGTAGGACATCGCGTAGGATAGTAATTTCATAGATAGCGGGTTCACTCTTAGGAAATTACCGCAGAACACTACCTGTTGTTTAAAACAAAAAAAAAATAATTTAAAAGTATTGTTTGAATGAACACGCGACGGTTGTGATCGATTCGAATTATTATATATCATATATCCTCGCTCTGGTAACAAGACAATACGCGACATTAAGTTCCGCCACGCAATGACGTTTTAGGTGCTGTTTGTGTGGGGAACGGAGTGTCTTTACACTAGGTTCCTTTTTGTCTACCATGCTACATGCGAGATACAGTGTGAAGCTAAAACAGAAAAAAAACGGAGAGTCTAGTCACTAACCCTCTCCAACTTCTCGTTAGAGGCGCACAGCCTTGCTATCGATCCTATGTTATTCGTTATAGTCACTAACGTAGCCCTGGCCAGATCCTCCCTGGACACTTTGGCACGACGCTCTGCAGAACACATTTGACCAAAACTGTGGGAAACAGAGAGAAATTATTAATTTTAATTTTACCTACAATAATTATTAATATATTCATTATGATTGTGGTGAATATTTGGTAGTAATAATGTAAGATTTAAAAAAAAAAGAATAAATAAATGATTTTTTAAATTTTTAGTATAGAATTTTGCCCTTACATGTATGTAATTTCTAGAAAAAAGGTTTGGATATATTTCATATGTCCTTTTTTTAGTTTCACGCTGTATTCCGCACACACATAATTGTAGTTCAAGTGATCGAAGCCGCGACCAGGTCGCTAGTTTGATATAAAGTAAATATAAATAATCTTGTGATAAATTACTCTATTTTCTATTTGACATCCATTCTAAATGATGTATGGATTTTATAACCACAACACGAAACATATGAACTTATTTAGAAAACGTATAAAAATATTTATTTACAAAAAAAAGTCTTATTGCTTAAAATAGATAAATGAATACTATAAAGAATGTAATCATTAAAACCCATTCAAACAATAATACAAAAAAAACATACAATGGGATTAAGAATCTTAAATTTTATGAGATCGGTTTAAAAATGAATTAAAATATCTAAAAATTTCATGAAACTATGCCAAACACTATACAACTCTTCATATTACAGTCAATCTGGGTACTTTTGATTCGTTCAGGCAACATTGCCAGTGGGACCTCGAACTGGTTTCGAATTTTTTTTGTATGATACAAATACTATTAATTATTTTTATTTAATATGTTTCTTTTAATTAATGAAAATAAATAAATAAATCAGCTTCACGCTGTATCCCGCACACTGCAAGGTATGCAAAGGAAACCTAGTGTTAAGACACTCCGTTCCCCACTTTCTGCCTTATTCTGGAGGCATTGCGTGTTGAGTGGCAGAACTCAACGCCGCGCTTGTCCTCGACACAAGACCGAAGAAAATGGAAATATAAATTTAAGTAAATATATATTTCCTCGAGTGAGGATCGAACCCACAACCAGTCGGTTTTACAGTCACACTTTGTGCCGCTGCGCCACGACTGGCCTGGGATTAATAAATGTTAATTTTACAAACGAAAAAAAAAATCTTAAGACTCAGCACAAGGAAAACACAAATGTATATGGAGGTAACGTTACTTTAGCACCATTAAGCATGTTAAATAAATTGATAATGTAAATATGATGATGTTGTATGTAGATTAGTAGCTGTTGCTTAAATTATTTTCGGTTATTTAATTTTTAACATGCTTAAACATTTTCTATTAATTATTTAATTTAGATGCTAATTATAAATATAATATACAAATACCAAACGCTTTAGACAAATAATAAGACAAAAACACTCTTGCAATGTGCTGTAAATTTTAAGACAGTGTAAAATATCGTTCGTAACTGTCTAAGTTATCCAGATTGACTGTACCCGTTTTGATTTTTAATTAATATATCCAGAGAAAAGTCGAGGCGTGTCGTGGGCGCCATGAGTTAGCTGTGATCTAAAGCTGTGTAAATTTGGTTTTAGGATTTTTAACACCTCACTTTAGTGCGGCCACGACTCGTCGACCGTACTGTACATTGTTATCACAGGTGTCATACAAAACCACATGCATACACAAACCTACGCAAAATCAAAACAAAATAAAAAAATTATGAGCACCCGACCCTTTGAGAATATATGTATGACTTAGTGGACAGAATTCTAGGACGGTCGAAACAAGTGGTGCGGGTTCAGATTCCACTATGTTCTTTATATATTTTTTTCTTTTTTTTAAAAATGACAAATCCGTTTCACCCGACCTCCCGAAACCTCTTAAACCCATTTAAATAAAATTTCAAATCAGTTTCACCCGACTTCCCGAAACCTCCTAAAACCCACTTAAACCCCAAACCACCTGTTACCTTCCCGAAACCACCTGTTACCTTCCCAAACCACTCACCTACTAGCAACCAGATCCCCCCTCAGGCCGAACCTCTCGTAGTCCCCTCCGTATATATCCCGCACCAGCTTGTCCACGGAGGTGTTGTCTCCGGCCGCTGCAAGCGCGATGGCCTCTTCGAAGCTGCTGCAACCGGCGAGGAGGCAGCAGAGACCGAGGAATGTGCCACCTCCTAAGCTGATGGGGGAGGGAGAGAGAGAGAAGATAAGTTTTTTCATAGTTTTGTCATAGAAAGAGCAATTTCACGTTGTATTCCACATATCAGAATAAGGGGTGAATAGAAGAATGAATATATATCTCCTAAATGTACTGTACCACTGACTATAATAATTATTCGTTCATTACTAGCTATGACAATTCCTACGTTGACTGATAAAAATTAGGAAAAAAATTGAAGCCCAAGTCTAAAGCAAAAGTGCGATGGTTGTCGGTTCAATTCCCAGAATAATCACATCTAAGTTACTTTACATTTCCCCGCTCCGGCAGGTATTACGGTAGGTTTGACACTATAGGAAAACAAATTAAAGTATAAAGAATACGTACCTAGTACCACTGACTCTGTAATAATCATTCGGCGCGTTCACAACTAGCATGGACACCCCACTGCCTATATTTACTAACAAAAACGGATATGGATTGGAGAAATCGAAGGGTTTCCTCACGTATTGGCTCAGTGCGGGTTCGAGGTAAGGTGGCTGTGGAAAAAGAAAAAAAATACATTAAATTATTGTGTAGTATTAGTTATTATTATTGACGATATACGTGACGGTTGAAAATTCAAATGTACATATGAAATACCTTTGACTGTAAGCGTGATGGTTGTGGGTTCCCATTCTATTTGGGGTAATGAATTATTTTCATTTCTCCGCTCTGGCAAATAGAGTGTTGAATGCCGCTACTTAACCTTACCCAGAACCCAAAGAAGAGACAATGTTAGGTTCACGTTGTATCTCGCATAACATAGTATTATAGCATGGTAGTCCAAGGGAACCTTTTTTGTCTTGGCAAAATAGGGAAATGAAAATAATTGTAACTCCGAGTGGGAATCGAACCTACAACCGCCGCGTTTACCGTCAGACATTGTGTTGTTGCACCACGATAGCGTCAAAAAAATTAAATATTCGTTTTTTTAGCTTTATCTTGCATATAGCAGGGCACTTCAATAAAACCCTGGTTTTGTTAGTCTGCCCCCAATTTAAGACATTGCGTGTTGAGCGACGGAACTCAACACCGCGCTCGAGTTTTATCCAAGGAAAGCATACCAGAACCCATACCCACACTCACCGTATCTTTACAAGCGGAATCATTCTCCGGTGCGGCCCAGTAGTAACATTCCTGTGGATTCATAGAGTCCACGAATAACACACCCGCTATGAGAGCGTCAAGTTCATCTAATTTCGATAGACGCATGTTAACTTCCTGAGAAAAAAAAGTAAAAATAATAAGAAAATACTGTTTTAAAAAATTAAGACCCGTATTTATAAGCCCCTCTTAACTCTAAGATCGATCTTGAGATTGCGATAAATCTATTAAAGAAAACATATTCTCAAAATCGATCTCGGAGTTGAGATCTATATAAATACGGGCCTTAATTATACTAGATATTTTTTTTCAGGGTGAATTGCATTTTACAAGTTTATATTTATTTTAAAAAAAGAGCTAAAAAATGGAAACGTTGCGATATTAAATTTATACTCTGACCACTAAGCCATAGGTTCTCATCGAGCTACGTAATGTCGATAGTTCAATTCTTATACAAGGTTTTTTTCAATAGCTTTACACTGTTTTCCGCACATATCATAATAGACAGAGGAAATCTAGTGTTAAGATACTCCGTTACCATTAAGACACTTCCCACTTTCCGCTGAACTGTGGGGAAGCATTGCATGCTGAATGGCGGAATTAAACGCCGGGTTTTGTCTTGTGCCCCTGCGCCACAAATTAAATGTATTATTTAAATATTAAATCTTTTTTCTGCAGAAATATGATATATGTTGTAGGTATAAAATATTTCTCAATATAATTAAACAGTTTCTCAAAATTTGTCATCATGCTAATGATATTATTTTTTTATGTATTTTTTATAACCACATAAAATTTTACGTATTATTTTATTCTCATCAATAATTTGTATATAATATCTACCTACATATATACAAGTCATGGCGCAGGGGCAGCAAAGTGTGACTGTAAAACCGACTGGTTGTGGGTTCGATCCCCACTCGAGAAGATGAAATATTTAAATTTATATTTCCATTTCTTAGCTCTGGTGTCGAGGCAAAGCGTGGCGTTGAGTTCTGCCACTCAACACGCAATGCCTCCAAAATTCGGCAGAAAATGGGGAACGAAGTGTGTTAGCACTAGGTTCCCTCTGTCTACCCTGCTATGTGCGGGATACAGCTTGAAGCTGTATAGTACATATATATTGTATTGAGGTAAATTCAAGTCAATAGACAATTTACTAATTTAGCTTCACGCTGCAAGTATCAGTGGAGGCTGACGGAATCTTCCGGGAACCTAGTGTTGCTTTAAGGCCATCGTGGCGCAGTGGCACAAGAGTGTGACTATAAACGCGACAGCTGTGGATTTGATCCCCACTCTGGGGAGATTAAAACTATATTGATTAATATTTTCATTTCTCCACACTGGTAAGCAAATTGCGACGTTGAGTTCAGTCACTCAACAGGCAATGCCTCAAAAAAATGTTAGGTTTTGAACTCGCACCTACCAATGTAAAGTAATAACATAATTAAAACAAAAACAATTTTAATAACTACATAGTACTACTATTGATTTTTTACATCAACTGGGAATCAAATCAGCACCAACCTTAATAAAATCTTCTTCAAACTTGTAAGCGCCGCCGCCTGTCGCATATATTGTATTGACAAGGGCCGCCATACCTATAATTAAAAAAAAATATTATTATAATAAAATAATAACAATTTCAATTAAAATAAATATTTATATGATATCCCAAGCCAAATTTGAAATAAAAAACTGTTTCACGCTTTTTCACTCAAAGCAGGATAGACAGAGTGAGGTTATTGTCAGGTCACTCAATTCTTCTTCGGTTTTCGAAATTCAAGATATTGCGCTTTAAACATTTTTTTTCATGATTTGGTAATCGAACCCTTAACAATCGTGCCAGTCTACTCTACACGGTCAGTAGTGCTAGCCTAGTAATCTAACAGGGAATTAAATATTTAATATTTTCATTTCTTCGCTCTGGTAACGAGACAAAGCTCGGCATTGAGTTCTGCTACTCAACACGCAATATCTCGAATTCAGATAAATTGGAATAAAGAATATTAAACATACCCTTAGATCTGGCCAATTGTAGGAAGGCACCAACTTCACTTGTAGGGAACCTTATAAAGTGAAGGGTACCCCGTCTGCCGCGTATTGTTACGTTTTCCATCTGAAATTTGGTTAAAGTTAGTTAATTTCTTCATATAACTGCCATATTTTCGGTAATTTCTATTTTATCTAGCTTCATGCCGTGTCTCGTATGTAGCAGGGCAACGGAAAAGAATCGACGAAAAGTGGAGAACGGAAGTGTCTTTATTGGAACACTAGGTACCTAGACTTCCTCTAATTTACCCTGCTATATGAATACAGCGTTAAGCAAGAAAATAATTGAAATAACACGTCAAATTATTATAAAGACTTCAATCAATGTGAGTATTATCTCTTGACCTTGAAGTGACCTCTACACTTATAATACATTATTTAAAATATTAATTAAGTATCTATGACAATAAAAAAATGCATAAATTAAACATGACGTGCGCATGATTTGCCTGACATGTTTTTTTTCACGGATCTTCTACAATACTTAGGAAAATGAATTATTAACAGATAAATCGCGGCGTTGCGTTTTGTTTCTACTCAGCACGCGACATCTAGACGGTGCGAAGAGTCCCAGTGACTACCCTGTTATATGCGGGATACAGCGTGATGCTGAGCTAAGAGAACATCGACATTCCGCTGTTATTAGTGATGTATCACTTTCTGAAATATGTGGATTCTCATATCACAAAAACTACTGAACAGTTTTGATTAAACTTGGACTGTTCTCTAAGCGCGAATATATCTCGATTATACCAAAAAAAATGATTCGATATGACTAAGTTTCCGAGAAATTTGACATATATTTAAATAGACCACTATACACAAATATTAACCAACTGTCACAACACTACATATGTACATAAATACATATAATACATGTGAAATGGACGACCTCCTTTCTTTTAAAATCGGTTAAAAATATATACGACGAGTAGAGAAGACGAGTCGTGGCCGTCCTGAAATTAGCCGTATATCGGCTGTGCAGATTTGATTTTAGAAACTCTAAAATCAAATCTGCACAGCCGATATACGGCTAATTTCAGGACGGCCACGACTGGTCTTGTTACTTTTGGTTATTGTCCTCCCGAGGAAACACTGCGTGAAAGTTCAGAAAGCTTAACTTCAAAGCGACCACTGTACCAGAACTAACCTGCAAATGCACATCTCGTCTCCCAGTCTTGCCATATGCGGAGTTCCTCGTCAAGTAACGTCTTATGTTCTTTAGTATTTCGGTTTCCTTGTCCAACTCGCGTCTGTTAGTCTCGCGTGGTTCAAAATAAACCAACTTCGTTAGAGTACCTCCTATATCCATACCAAACCATGGCATAGCTGAAGGAAAAAAATAATTTAAAAAAGCCATTTTAATGAAAATCTATAGAAATATTATAAGTAGTGGCGTAGGGGCACAAGCGTGTGACTGTAGCGCGAACGGTTGTGGGTTCGATTCCCTTAGGATGTTTCGTGTTGTCTGGTGTCGAGGCAAACGCCAGCCAACACGTAATGCTTCCACAATTCGTCGGAAAGTGGGGGGGACGAAAGTGTCTTAATAGGAACGTAGTCTCTTCACACTAGACCCCCAGGTTCATACAGCGATCAGTCGATACAGCGTGAAAGTAAAAAAATCAATAAAAATAATTTGAAAAAAAGCGAAATACTCACGAGGTGCATTATTATCTGGCGGGGCGGGAGGTGTAGGTTCACACATTTTGGTTGGTTTCTCAAGCGGCGGAGAGTATGGCGACCGTCTCGCTCTTTTTAGTTGATTACTCCTGAAGTGGAAAAGAAATAGATATATTATACCAAATTCGCTGTTTTAAACCTCAAATTCGTCCAAGTTACAAACATTCAAATTACCATTTGGAATTAAAATATTTACTACTAAATTAATAAGTCTGACTAAACGCTACGGTTGTAGACTCGACTCAAACTCGGGAAAATTATATTTTATTACGAAAAGTATGAATTTGTAGTACAAAACCTACTATACTTTTAGAATACTTTATTAACGTAGCAGGATTTGAACCCGAACGAAAACCCTCCAAGCGCTCTCACCACCAAGCCATACGTTCTCATCTTGATGAGAACTTTGAAGAGATAGATATATATACATTATACATAGCTTATTTTATAAAGTTTTTTTTATTATAAAAAAGAAATAAATGTATCGAATTTGTGCCTAAATCTAAAATAATTAACAAAAAAGATTTTGATAAATTTCTTCCGGCGGATTTACGTTCATGTGCAGACAAAAAATGTTCAAATGTTCACCATAAAAGCAAAATAGCATCTATGTATGATGAGATTATATGTATTTTGAGAGATTCGGCTGAATGTACCTATAAAGATAAACAAATTAAGAGGCATAAATGCGTAGCGGGATGGAATAAGCACGTTAGTACCGCTCATGGCGAAGCTCGGTTTTGGTATCAGTCATGGCTATTATATGGTAAACCGTATACTGGCTTTATTTACGATAAAATGTGTGAGTCGAGAAAATTATTTAAAACTAAATTAAAATATTGTCAAAGAAATGAAAAACAAATAAAATTGGATATTATTGCTCAAAATTATGCTAGTAAAGATTTTAATAAATTTTGGAAAAACACCAATAAGCTGAATCCAAAATCGAGCCTTCCCGTGAGTGTAGA
>JAATLQ010036953.1:12505-45448 GCA_013421005.1 Heliconius erato x Heliconius himera | reverse complement strand
AAATTAATGATTTTATAAATGATAACACGCCTTGGGAATGAAATGCTCGCTCCAGTCTGTTTCAAAGGTATCATTGTCACAAATAATTAAATATGTATTTGTTTAAAATTGATTTTAAAAAATAGGTCCCGCTGAGTTTCTTGCGCCGGTTCTTCTCAGGTCTGAGGCATTAATTTTAGTGAACTGGTGGTAAATTTGACGTTCAAAAAATGAAGCATGTAACTTCTTATTTTGAATAATATTATTTGAATTTGAATTTGAATTTAATATTTTCTTTATTTAAAAACAGGTAACATTTTATGTTTTTGACTACATTGTAGTGTTAAGCCACGCCATACTTCACTTTCCGCCGAATTATGGAATCATTGTGTGTTGAGTAGCTGAACTCAACGTCGCGCTTCGCCCCGACACCAGAGCGAAGAAATGAAAATATAAATTTAAATAAATATTTCATTTCCTCGAGCACTGTTCGAACCCACAACCAGTCTCGTTTACAGTCACACTTTGAGCTCCTACGCCATGGCAGGCCTCGATGCAGATAGAATAATATACTAGCGTATATTAATTAATTTCATAAAATATATTCATAAAGAGATGCGTCAACATTTAAATTTAACCAAGATAGTACTATTTCTTACAATTTTTTAACTTGCTGAACGGTTACCAAAAGGCGCGGATTCAAATGGCGCTAACGTTCAAAATTTTATACATTACTTAACGAAGTACCAAAAGTTAAGTACTTATTATAATATTTTTACTAACCTGCGGTATCTTTAGGTCCTCGCATATAATTTCTACGCACGGAATGAAATAGTCATTGCACACTATTGCTAGTAGGGTGAAGGTGTAAATGCCGAATATAACATATAGTATAAAGGCACCTTCCCTCAGTTGAGTCTCTGAAAAAAGTTTATAATTGACACTAAAAAAGTAACTTCACGCTGTTCTCCGCATTCTAGGGAGGCCAACGGAGCTCAGCGCTGTGCTTCTTCTATCAGATTACAGTACAAACGAGGGTAGTAAAAATAATTTGAATGTCATTTTCCAAAGTCGGGAAGCTAACCCAGAACCACGTTTATAGTCAATGCTTTCCCATTGCGCCTTCAATATCGATTTAACCAGAGTTTAGAGAATCGAAATCGTTAGACATGTATGAACAATGAAAACTAGCAAAGTATACAGAAAGAACCTAGTGTTAGTACATTAAATTTTCTTCTCAGAAATTAGGGACTTAAAAAAATATAACTAATTTATAAAAGAATTACAAATAGTAAAATATTTACAAATTTAAAACAAATAATTAATTAAGAATATTGGATTTTTTTTTTTTTAAATGTAAAATTCCAAAGTATATTAAAGCAGGCTTCACCCGCCCATTCCTCTTTCGCAGTAAAAACCTGCTACACACGCATTTCGCTTGTAATTAAAAACTTAAATTGTTAGGTATACTTTATTTATTTATTTATTTATTTATTTAGGATCGTCAACAGAAGAAACATTACAACATGGTCAATTACATCGTGATTAGAGTATTTATAGACTAAATGTTTTTCCAATTAAAGACAATCACAGCATGTACTAAAAAAGAAAGTAGTGTAAATAGCATTCAGATTAACGCATTATAATAAAATGAAATTGATTATAGTAATATAAAAAAAAGTCAAACAATAAAAAGTAGTTTTAGAAAAATGTCAAAAAAAAAAAATGACAGTTAATTAAATGTCTTGAAGAACTGTCTCGATGAAAAGTCTTGATAAAAATGTCTTGATATAATGTCTTGAAATAATGTCTAGATATTATGTCTTGTCATAATGTCTTGATTAAGGAAAAATTTTAAGTGCCGGGCTGCATCATAAATTTACTAATTTTACTAATTTTGTTTAAACATCACATGCAAAAAAATAAAATTTAAATTGAACTTTTTGATCGTCATCTATAGATTTATTTTTTTCTATTTTTTTTAAACTTCACTCTGTATCTTGTAGCGGAGAGCCTAGTGTTCATACACTCCGTTGTTCACTTTGGTGACATTGCATGTTAAGCGGCGAAAATCAACGCCGCGCATTGCCTCGACTCCAGAGCGAAAAAATTAATATATTAAATTATTTATTTCCTCGAGTGGGAATCGAATCCACAACACGTCGCGTTTACTTTCATGCGTTTGTGCCTCGACTCAATTCTCATATCTCATTTTTAATTCAGAGCTCTCTCAATCAAATTCTTAATATACCCAACAAGTAAATCTCATTAAAATACAATTTTACAGGTGGCCGAAGCTTTTACGCGTGCAATATTTAAAACTAATGGAATCGCTCAATGGTAGACAAAATATATTAAATTTACTCATAGTAAATATTAAGTTTTTTGTGTTTAATAAACAGATAAAATAGAGCACTTCTGATATATAAATACAAATTTTTTATTAGCTTACTTCGGCACTATAGAGTGCATATTTATGGAAAGCAAACTAAATTTAGTGTCTAGACCCTCCGGTCTCATCTTTTTAACAAAATGGAGATCGTCCTTACAATCATAGCATATACAAAATACATTAAATGCCTCATGATATGTTGATCATGATTATGTTTTTTTTTTTAGCTTCACGCTGTATCCCGCACACAGCAGGGTAGGTAGAAGAAACCTTGTGTTAAAACACTCTGTATCATATTTTTCGCCGAATTTTAGAGGTATTGCGTGCTGAGTGGCGGAAGTTAACGCCGCGCTTTGCCTCTATATCAGAGCGAAGAAAAAGAAATATATATTTAAATATTTCATTTCCTCGAATGGAGCTCGAACCCACAACCTATCGCATTTACACTCGCTGGTACCACTGCGCCACGATTGGCCTTCATGTTAATTAAAATTATAATATATATATATTCCTCAAAATAAATATTTAATTCATAATTATAATGTAATTTAGTAGTCATTGTAATATAAGACGTACCATCAAATATCCCTTCAGGAAAGCTATCAACCGAATCCCCAGATGACCTCTCGACTTCCTGTATAATATTCCCAACGACTTCCGTTTTGGTCCTCAGCCAGGGCCTCCAGTGCCATGTCTCCGACTCCTCAGTCAGCCTCTTCATGAGCTCTCTCGTTATATACACTTTGTCACCATTATCGTTCAACACTTCTATATATTCGTCATCTGTCACATCTGAAATAATTTACACTTCACTTACACTTAATCTTTGATATATTTGTACGAAAAAACGCCAATACCGATTTTGTTTATTATTTTTTAATACAAAGTAATAATCAAAGAATAATCCACGCATTTAATATAGACTTGCCAGTTCAATAGACGCGCTACGACTGCACTAAAGGATAAAAGCGGAAAAATTTGTATTAAAATACTAATATTTATATAATATAGACAAACAAAACGAGATTCTAATGATGCTAGTAGCTGTAGATTGATGTTAGTGCTGAATCGATTCTCAAATTATAGGGCATTTATCACTTTTTATCCACTAATATCATCGAGTGATAACGTGTTGGTTTTAGTGACGAAATTGGCAAAAGTATATTAATACAAGGATTTTCTCGCACGTAAATGAGAGATGTGACAGGTTAACAAAAATATTATAATACATTTTTTTTTATTTATGCGTAATTTTTTTCTTAATGTAGGGTAGGCAGATAAAAGTGATAAATCACTCCGTGTTTGACTTGGTCAGTCATTTTACATATTTTACATGTTTAAACCTAACCCCATCTAGCTAACTAAATAGGAAAAAAAATAATATTTTGATCATTAACATTCACAAAATGGGAATTGAATCCATAACCATCCTAAATAGACGACTCAGACATTTTCAAATACATTTTTAAGTTCACATTGTATCCTGTATACATTAGAGCAGTCAGAGGGAACCTAATGCTAAGACATTTCGTTTTCCATGCACAAACAGCTATTTTTCAAGATATTGCGTGTGTGCGGTGGATCTCAACGCCGTGCTTTGTCACAACGGCCCCAAACACCACCATTTTTATTTAAGCAAAAATCAAATATACTCACTAAAATCCTCCAAAGCCACTGTGTACGAAATGGTGATCCATATCGTTACAGCCACAACTAAAGACTTAGACGGCAGCATTTCCAAAATTTCTTCTTAATTTAAATAACCGTTACTGATACCTGTTGATAGTTAATTGGATTTTAATTATTAAGATATAAAATATTCATTTTACTGTAGATAAAAGTATATGATTACTTTCTTAGTATAATAATTTAGATATTTTGTATATATTATTTAATTCAAGAAAAAATATCTAAATAATAATTAGTTTAGTTATTTAGGGTGTTTTTGATGACGTGTACATTGTTTGGCTGTGACTATAGACTAATAAAAAGTGGCTTTATAAAAAAAATTAATCGATTCTGTTGCATTTTTCTTTGTTTTACGCTGTAACCCACATATAACAAGGTAGGCAGAGAGAATCTAGTGTTAAGACACTCTGTGGTGAAATTCAATGCTTCATTTTTTCTCGTTCAAACAGAAAAATGAAAGTTATTCATTCTCAAAGAAGGATCGAACCCACAATCATCGTATTACAATTGAACACTGTATCACTGCGCGACAATATTCTCGATAGATGGTTAACTTAGAGAAAGTTAAAGAAAATGATTAATAAGACCAAAACGTAAAACAAAAATAAAAAAATAATAATACAAATCTATAAAAAATTGAGGCCAGTCATGGCGCAGCGGCACGAGGTGTGACTGTAAAAACCGACTGGTTGTGGGTTCGATCCCCACTCAAGGAGATGAAATATTTATTTAAATTTATATTTCCATTTCTTCGTTCTGGTGTCGAGGTTAAGCGCGGCATTGAGTTCTGCCACTCAACCCGCAATGCCTCCAGAATTGGGCAGAAAGTGGGGAACGGAGTGTCTTAACACTAGGTTTCCTCTGCCTACCCTGCTGTGTGTGGGATACAGCGTGAACCTGATTCAATCTTAGAAAAATAATAATATAAAATAATACATGTAGGTACAATAGTAGTACTACTTTACTATAAAATAAATGTGTAAACATGTAGACAACGACTATAATAATTAGTTAATGGTCATTTTATCCCTATACATAATATATTCTCTGTATTTATTTGAAAAACCCGAAGTGTGTCGTAATATCTTTTAATACAGCTAAGGTGCAATGTTAAGGATAAAATAAAAAAAAATGATAGCCGTCGCCCGTAACTCTGTTTCCGTAGACTTTAAAACGTAATATGGAAAATTTTTACTTTTAATTTCTACAGAAACGGGAAAGAACGGGTCTTTCCCGTTTCTGTAGAAATTTCGAGAAATCTTCTCGTAGTGCTCCTCCCGTACACCCAATAACCTAACTACATAGCAATTTTCAACTTTTTAAGAGCCTTAGTAGTTTCGATTATGCGCTGTCCGTCGATCACTCATTAAGAGAAGAGTTTTATATTATATGTACTTATATATATTATATTTAAGAAATACCCAGTTTAAGTGTACAGATATTTTTCAAACAAAATAAATTGCTGTACAAATTTAATATAAATCTTACTGTTATATTGTTTTTAGAGTTCCGTATTCCAAAAATAAAAACGGAATCCTTATAGGATGATTTTATTGTCCGTCTGTCCATCCGTCTGTTTATCCGTCAAGACCATATTTCTCCGGATCGCATGGAGGTATCAAGGTGTAATTAATATCAAATATTCAAATTTAGGATCCCCTGGAGCACAAATCACGCTTCTAAGTCAACGTTTTTGACACAATTTTAATGAAATTCACCGCGTAATAAAAACCTATAGAGTACCTTCCTTACATCCACAGTTATGACATTTGGCACGAAATGTGAAGTAACAATACAAATAAAGAAACTAATCCGAAAAGTAAAAAAATATATGTCACTACAAATTTAAATTTGTGGTTCATTTAATACAAAATGAGAGTAGCTTTCAATACAAGCAAACGAAATAAATTTAATTTATATTTGCAGATAAAAACGATTACAAAGTTATAATTGTAGTTCGTTTCATATGAAATGACTGCATGTGCTCGCAAGCTTAAGTTTGCCAACATTTATAAGTTGTACTTTTCATTGACCTACTAGACTGAAATTTCGGAACCCTTGGTGAGTGACTCCGACTCGCACTTGACCAGCTTTTTTAGTGAACATTAGGAGACGAAGAAGAAGGAGAAGAAGCATATCGAAACGATAATAAACTTCCTTCACCAATCGAAACGAATGTGGCGCAATGGAACGGCGGTTGGCTGTAAGTAATCGCATTTACAATTGGGGATCGATACTTTTAAGAAGAATGATTAAATTTAAATTATTTTTATGCCTGTGGTAAGATAACTCGCGGCGTTGAGTTATGTCAACTGACACATAATGTCACGAATTCCGGTCGAAATTGCCACTTCACCAATTTTCAATATTAAATTAATTGGAAATATTTCTGAGAGGAAATATGAAAAGCCCTAGCGGACCTCGTTCCATTGGATGGGTGGAGTCTTCGGGTAAAAATAGTAAAATTGATTATTTTACACTTTTATTTAAATTTTGACTTTATATTTATTTATCGGGTATTAATCGGGCACATTGAGGTATAAATTATAAGTCACTTCGTCCGTCACTGTTGCCGTCGTGGTAGAGTCGCACAATATCTAATAATATAAGCGAGATGGTAATGGGTTCGATCCCTACACTAGGGTTACATTTAAATTAATTTAATTTTTCCGCACTCCCACCAACACGGAACAAGTGGGAAACGGTGTATCTTAACTCTATGTTCCCTCTGCCTACCTTGCTATGCGGGACAATCCTCTTTGCCTACGATACAAAATAAAGAAAAGTTTATTATAAACAAATATATTACTTATATATTAAGATATGAATATTTTATATCTTTATATATAAATAATTAGTTTAAAAAAAACATTTACGTAAAATAATTGACTTTTTCTCGGCTTCACGCTGTGCCCCGCATATAACAGGGTAGCAGAGGCAGCCAATCTAGCCAAGCAATTCATTCCCAACTTTCTGGCAAATTTTCAAGGTTCGGAACTCAACGCAGCCCTTTTGCTTTGGTAGGTAAGTTTTTTTTGGTTTTTAAAAGTCAACGTAGAACTAAAGTTTATTTATTTAAAAAAATCTCATGTATGTTTTTTTACTTGAATACTTTCATTTTATTGTTTTTTTAGATAAAACAAAGCACGGCGTTGAGTTTCGCCAGTGAAACCATGCAAAATATTAAAAATAAACGGAAAAAATAATCTCTTTTCTAACTTAAAAATAATCATTGTATCCCGCGTAACAATAACTTAGGATTATGGTACTCTATCATATACTTTTCAACCAATTTTAGATACATTGCTTGTAGTTACCGAGCTCTTAGTCTTCCACAGGTGCGTTGCGGGCCTTTAAGGTGGAGATAGACGCGCTTTTTGAAGGTACCCATGTCATATCGACCTAGAAACACTGCCGCGGGTAGGCCATTCCACAGTTCCGTGGCACGTGGAAGGAAATTCCAACGAAACCGAACCGAGTAGTGGACTGCCACGTATCCAGGTGGTGTGGATGATATTTTAGTACGGTTAGAAAATTCAGCGGCAGGTAACAGGTCAAACAGTATTTCAGAACACTCCCCATGATAAATGCGGAAGAGAACGCACAGCGAGGAGACGTCTCTACACAAAGCCAAAGTGTCAAGCCTTTCACAGATCATTGGGTCCCCAATAATTCGAATGGCTCTACGTTTTATGCGATCAAATGGTTCAAGCTGATATTGGGGTGCACCAGCCCAGAGATGAGAACAGTACTCCATATGAGGCCGAACCTGGACCAATCGGTGTTTTGGCGTGAAGTACCGTCTATATATCATTATAAAATTGAAATAGTCAGACGTGGTTTTATATATTAATAATATAAATATAAAACATGTCGAATCCACAAAGAGAAATATTAATTACATTTGGCTCAAATATAAATCCATATACTCATTAATAGTTATTTTAATCCTTCGGATACCAGACGTAGATAAAAATATTCAATTTATAATACACTAGTCGTTGTTATTTTACCAAAATTGGTGATGTGCATAATATTAACAGGAGGAACGGACTTAATCTTAGTGCACCTGTAGCTAGGTTGCATCGAGAACGCAATTCTTTCATGGGACGATGTGTACGCTTTTACAATAGGATCCCAGAAAACGTCAGAGAATTTTCTATATCACGATTTAAAAAAAATGTGAAAAGACGTTTGTGTGTTAAAGGTTATTACCAAATTAATGATTTTATATATGATAACACGCCTTGGGAATGAAATGCTCGCTCCAGTCTGTTTGAAAAGTATCATTGTCACAGATAATTAAATATGTATTTGCATAAAATCGATTTTAGAAAAATAAATCCCGCTGAGTTTCTTGCGCCGGTTCATCTCAGGTCTGAGGCATTAACTTTAGTGAACTGGTGGTAAATCATTTGACGTTCAAAAACTGAAGCATGTACCGAAATAAATCATAATCAAATGGCGAAACTTAACTTTGTGCTCTGTCGTACGTAAAATTAATTTAAATATATATAATCGGTCGCATTCAGGCCGCCGTGGCCAGGTGGCACACGGGCTGTAAACGCGACGGTTCTAGGTTCAAGTCCCACTCGGTATAGTAACGAAGCAAAACATGACGTTGAATTCCACCATTCAACAACCAATGCATCAGAATTCGGCGGAAAGTGGGGTTTCATTCCCGGTGTCTTAAGGGGAACAGAGTACCTTAGCCGTAGGCTATCAGATTCCCCCTGCCGACACTGCTAGGTGCGGGATACAGCGTGAAGTTAAGAAAAATATAAACTAGAGAGATATTTCATCGAGTAGGAGTCGAATCCACACCCATTGCGTTTACAGTCAGACAGTGTACCACTGCGCTACCACATCTTCCGTCTTAGAAGAAAAGTACTAGTAATTATAAAAATGTCGATTGAAATATTTTTTTTATTTGTTTTATAAATTTCATTTTTTTTAATTATTCAAAACTGGGATTTATTTTTAATAATTTAATTATTATAAGTATTTACAAGTTAAGAAATAATATGCAAAAGTATATACTATATACAGAGAATTATCTAAGTAAAAAAATCGCATAGAAACATAATAATATTATAAACCACTATAAAACTATCATTTCGCTATACATTGCATTCACTTTCTCCATTAGATGGCTGTTTACACGGAGGAGGCTATATAAGATTATATATAGACTAAGTTTGTATGACATCTATTAAAAAAAATATATAAAAATGCACAAACCAACGCAAAAATTAAAATTAATATTAAAAAAATAATTTAATGCTAAAAAATACCTTCGCCTCAAAAGAATCACACACATTACCTCAATAACGTTATAAAAAAAAATCTACTTACAACCAAAATCAAATATCTCAATCAAAACACACCAAACGCGAAGTAAAACTAACAAATTAAAAAAAACTGTCGATTTTTGGTCAAAAAAAAAAATTATAGCATCACAATAACGTTTTTTTATAGTAACCACAACAACCTCTACAAAAGCACATCACTAAATACTTACTATGGTATAAAAGGGACGCACAGAAGGGACAAACTATTTATTTATATATATAAAAAACATTTTCGTCAATATAAATTTAAACAGTGGCAGGCGCTTAGCACTGCCTAGATTCCATTCTGTATACTGTTTCAGTGATATGAATGCTTGCCGTTTTTAAACAGATAATCTTAATTGATAAGACGTTGTCACCGATTAGTAGTTACAATTACGTATTATATACATATCTAATGTTTATTGAATTATTGAATGTATTTTAATCAGATTCACGTTGTATCTCGCACACAGTAAGGAGGGAATCTAGTGTTAAGACACTCCGTTCCCCACTTTCTTATTTTGGAGGCATTGGGAGGCTCAACGCCAACTTTACCTCGACACCGGAGCGAAGAAAAGGAAATATAAATATAAATAAATATATTAGATGGGGGGATTGAATCCACAACCAGTCGCGTTTACAGTCACACTTTTCGCCCCTGAGCCACGACTGACCTCAACGTCTATCTGGCAGGGCAGCGGAGTTGAGTACCACCCAACTAGCAATATTTTCGAAAATTGGGAACGGAATGTTTTAACATTAGGTTCCTAAGAAAAAGCGCGTTGCCCTACAAAAAATCCTAGTATGGTTTTCTTATCGCGGTGGACCTTACCTTCAAAAGTAACCTCAGGAAAGGTGAATTAAAGTAATTATTAACAATTATATAAGAAAAAAAATATTGGAATAATTTAACGAAATTGGTGCATTTACATTTTCCTTGATAAAAATATGTTTTCTCTAACAAATAGGTGGAGGTAAGATAAAAAATAATCATTACTGTGTAATTATGAACATTAAAAATTTCATTAAAAAAAAAGGAAATAATATCGCATAACATAAACGCTATGGTCGTGGGTTCGATCTCCACTCAGAAAATCTATTGTTTGAATTTCCTCGCTCTCGCAAAAACACAACACAACGTTGAGTCCCGTCCCTCAAGACGAAATATCTCAAGTATGAACGGAAAGCGAATAACGGAGTGACTTGACACTGTGTTATCTATGTCTACCTCTAAACAGCTTCTTTGCCTAGACACCAGAGCGAAAAAAAGTAATGAAAGTGGGAAGCGAAACCACAACCTGTCGCGTTTACCTCAAATTTAAAGAAACTGAAAAAAGAATTGTTTCAAGTGAAAATCATAATCAGTGATTTATTAATTATGAATATTTCTAAAGGAAATATTAATTTCTGTACAATAAATTTTCCTGTATTCAAAGTGGCTTATTAGCACGAACCATACCGTATTGTATTTAAGCACGACTTTACTATACACTTTAAATAGCTGATGCATACATAACTATAATATTATTAATAACACCTATTATATTTGTTATTGGCTATATTTAACATAATTTTGTTGTTTACTTTTTCTAAAAGAATCCAAAGAAATATGTACTCTAATTAATTAACTTACTACACTAGCTTGGTTTTTTTTTCTGAATTTCCTTTTTTATGGATTTTATGGTTTTCCTATAAAATGAATTTAAATCTGCTGCAGCCAAGGACTATATATAATATTTATATAATAAGTCTTAACAATTTGGGAAGATTTTTATACAGGAACAGACCAACAACTCCGTCTAGCGACAAAATAGCATAAAATGCAACAAGTGTAAGAAACAATCGCAAATTTTATTGTATAAACAAAAAAGATGATAAAAGAAAAGAAAAGGAAATTCCGAATATATAAAAAAATTAAATTGCTTAACATATTCATTATAAAATCAAAAAACCACTCAGCAGAATTCTTGTCTGTGTGTCTATCTGTTTGCTTGTTCTCCAATCGCGCAAAAACTACCCGATAGAAACGCATGAATTTTTATATGCTGATAATGTAAGGTCTGGAGGTACATCTTTTTTGTGTTTTATTCCGGTTTTCGTTATAGTTTCTATAAAATAATGAGAAACCCAAAATGACAAATTACTTAAAATAACGATAACTACCGTATGGAAATGAACGAATTTTGGCACTGTAATGGTTCAGAGCCTAAAGTACCTTATAGGGTAGTTTTCGTCATGGAGTATAGCATTCATCAGAATTCTTGTCTGTGTGTCTGTTTGTTTGTTTGTTTGTTCGTCAATCACGCGAAAAACTACCGGACAGAAATTAATGTTTTTTTTACAGTGATAGCCTTATAATCTGAAGGTACACTTTTTTTAGATTTTATCCAAGTTTAGTAGGAAAAATAACAAAATTAGGTTTTAACAAAAAAACTGACTTTAATTTCAACCGGATCTCATAATCAGAACTTGACCAAACTTTCATTAAACTACTCTTTCCAATAAAAAAGAACCATCAAAATCGGTTGGGTTGATATTGAGTTAAAATATGACCACGTAGGAAGCTCTAGGTCAGGAATAAAAAAAGGATCATCGTAATCGATTCACCCAGTCAGAAGTTCTGAGGTAACAAACATAAAAAAATACAGTCGAACCTGATAACCTTTTTTTACAGAAGTCGATTGGTACAAATTAGGTTGATTACTCACAAATAATTCTAAATTATATGATTTTAATGAAAATTATTAATTAATACATCGCTTATTTTCCTATCTAATTTAACCACAGTAAAAAAAAAGTAAAATTAATTGTTTTTTTAGTCTACCATAAATATTATTCTTAAAGTCAACATTGGTGACATTATACAAAATACTACTAGCTCAAATAGCGATGTCTACATTCCCTTGGACGAGTCCAGGAGAAAATTCTGACAAAGATTAAAATCTCTGAAAGGTAAGTACTATGCTTCTATGCAACCTTTTATCCCAAGGCGACCTTGGTTTTATTCTGAAAGAAGAATTATATTAACAACTTGTCGTTTGCTTTTTGGCCGTGCATGTACGCCTGTTCATCTGGCTAAGATCAGGGTCAGGGTCACCATTCTCTGTGTGAGTGTGTCCTTGACGACGGCTCCCCTTCTCACATCTTTTTCTCTTGTCCTAAATTGATCCAAACCTTTATATGACATCCTTCCCCATAAAGTCCCCCGTCTCCTTAATATTCAGTGTTTGTTTAAATATTAAATATATTAAAAATAGCAAATATTATTTTAAATATATTAAAAATAACAAAATTAACCTATAATCTAACATCTATGTAAAATATTAGGTATTACTAACCTTCTATGTTTATATATTGTTTATATATATATATATATATATATATATATATATATATATTTTGTTTCGTTAGAGGTGAAGGCAGTATTTTAACTGAATCTCTTTTAAGCATGAATTTGTCTCTTGTGTAATATTATCTCTTTTTTTACCGTACAACCTCTTTCGTGTATTTTCCATACAACGTGACATTGGCGAAGTGATTTTGTGCTCAACTGGCACGCTCGGATAGCCATAATAAAATAACAGAAATTTGGAAAGTAAATTCTGATTGTGTGTTCGCAGTTTATAAAAGTTAGTATTTTGTTTAGATTGAATACTTTTAAATCATTGGTATGTGCACTACACTGATTTATAATAGATTGATTTCTCAAGAGAACATTCTCAAGACTATACAGGATGGAAGGTAAAATATAAGATAAAATATTTCAAATCCATTAGTAATGAAATTAATCAAGATACTTCAATAGTTTAGACGTGGGATTTTTTTTTCCATTTCAAGATGTTTATCCATACCTGTGTTTCGCGTGACGCAGTTACGAATAGATACCAATAACGTAAACACATACTACAACAAAAATAATACTAAGCATTGCCGACCTGCCGCTTTTCAATCTCAAAAAACACATAAGAAAGAGAAGGGGATATCTTGTTCTATTTTACGTCTGTGTGCGTCATTCTTAACAAATGGCGTTTTATTTTATAACAATAATTTTATATTTTTCTTGTTTGAAAAATACATTTTCATTTTTAGAAAAATCTCTTTTGTTTTAATTGTATGAGGTTTTTATAGAGTATTTAAAACCTTGGTTTCATTTAAAGTGGTGATGATCAAAAAAACACTCTGTATATAAAAAATAAAAGAAATAACCATGTTAAGGAAGTTACTTACTTACGGAACTTAACCTTTTACTCAAAAGAAATGAATCTTATGCAAATTTATTGATACGTTTCAAGTACGAAAAAAAGAAAAAATACTAAATAATTATGTTTTCTTTTCAATGTTTTATATTTTTATTATTTATATCGATATACGATCAAATATGGCTTAATTTTCATGGCACATATCGTTAGGATATCAGGGACGTAAATGCGGGAACAGAGCCGCACCATTTTAGTGCAGAGTAACTAAAGAATAGAATTATTTATTATAGTGAAAGATTAAAAAGAATCTGTGATTCTTCTATAGAATATATTATTAAAAAGGTTTCCTCATGTAATACCTATAACCATTTTTAATGACATATCAACACTACAATGTCAATACTAACGAGGTATTATAGCATAATTTTTAACATTTTGAATATTTTCCCGCTGATTTGATAAATAGTTGGTGGAATACATAAACTATTTTTATATTTGAGAAAAATAATTTAGTTTCTTACAAGGTATAAGAATTAAAAAAATATTAAAATATGGTTTGTTCGTTTGTTAACTTTTGTGTATCTATTTAATAAAAAAAATGCTATAAATATTAAATATGCTCAATTATTTAGGTATTTTATTAGAACAAGTGAATGAAGTGGTATACTTGGGAAGTATGTTCAGTAGGGATGGAAGATACGAGATGAATGTGGAAAGGCGTATTGCTGCTGATAACAAGGTTAACGGAGCCTTAGCTGCATTGATGAGATGGCGAAACGTCAGCACAGCTGCGCGTTTGGCCGTACACAATGCAGTTTTGGTACGGACTCTGTTATACGGCAGCGAAACGTGGGTATTACAGAAGAAGAATGAAAGAACGATGAATGCTGTGGAGATGCGATCTCTTCGTAGGATATGTAGAGTCAGCTTAGCTGATTGAATCCGCAATGAAGAGGTACATAGAATGGCAGGTACTAGCGAGGATGTCACGGTGAGAATGAAGAAGAACGTGCTCAGCTGGTTTGGGCACGTCGAAAGAATGAGTGATGAAAGAATGGCAAAAAAGATTTATGGTGGCAAAGTGAGCGGTAAGAGAGGTAGGGGAAGACCTCGGTTGACCTTCGAAAACACAGTATCAAAGATACTGGAGGAAGGTCACGTAAAAAGCATGAGGACCCCCGGAGGGCATGTATGAAGAGGTTGATGACAGTGGACGAGGCGAAAGAGGTATGTAGAGACCGTAGCGTTTGGAGCTCCGTTCTCTCTGACTACACCGCTAAAGCGTGAAATTAGTTTAGTTTAGTTTTTGTTTAGGTATTAAAGACTGCTGTGGCGGCCGTAACGCGACGTTGTGGTTTCGATCTCCACTATGAGGAATGCATTGTTATTGAATAATATTTTCATTTATTCCTTCTGGATCCAAGGCCACCACTCAACAAGCCATGCCTTGAAAAAATCGTTGATAAGTGGGGAACGCAATATTTCAGCACTAGGTTCCCCCTGCCTATCCTGCTATGGGCGAAATACGGCGTGAATATGGTTTTAACCTTTTTATTTATGAACCGATTTAAAAAAAATGTTAAGGAAAGTTTGCTAAAATACAAAAGTACACTTAAATTGGTTAAGCCGTTTCTGCGATTAGCGTGAACAACGCACTGATAAACAGACAAATTGACCAAGTTCTATTATATTGTTAAATGTCTGTCATAACAATTTTTCTAATATATCTTCCATGTACAAGCACCGATGATTTACGATTTTATTAAGTATAAATAAGTTGATTTTTTTTTGAAAACAACAAAAAAAATATGTATTCTTATGGGTACTACAAAAATGCCTAACCTAAGGTTTTAATAATTTTCACATTAGATATCTTAAGTGATTTGCAAACATACATTATAAGTATATTAAAACACGTACGTAATTCAGTGTATTAAGTGAATAATTCAGTAGTTTAACCGGGAGAAGCCACGAGCGGTAGTACTATATATACCCTGATCCTCCCCTATAAACATATAGAATCAGGTAGGATCAGGTAGTCCCGGACACTTGAATGAATTGCAAATAAAAAACAAATTAAGGAAATTATTAACTTTAATTTGTATTTAAAATAAACTTAGGAACGTTTTTTAATCATATTAACATAAAATTAATAATCACATCACATTTTGTAAACAAATATAGTGAGAATTATTTCATAGTACTTAGTGATTCGTTCTCATTCGTTTTTTAGCGTCACAAACGTCATAATTATAATTAAAATAAGATGCATCTATGTAAAGGCATCTTCAAGGGCAAAGTCTGTGCTATTCTGCCACTGAATCCAGTCATCTTCATAAATTTCTCCGCATCCGATACATTCGGTCTCTGTTTTTCTTGGTCTTGGAAAAGACTTTGAATGTTTTTCTTTGTTTCCAATGTTTTTCTAGCGCCTTTACTTTGAAAAACGCACCAAAAAAACCAAACGGATAAACTTTTGGTCTTTTTGTTGCGTTTTTTCATCCGTCTTTCTTGTACTTCTTTTTTCAGTTTTTTAAATTTCAGTAAATTTGAAGTTTGTCTGCAATAATAGTAGCAACATTACAATATACTTTCCATAAATAAGCAAAATTATACTAAATTTATTATTTGTTAAAACAATATACTTTGAGGCCAGTCGTGGCGCAGCGGCACAAGGTGTGACTGTAAAATCGACTGGTTGTGGGTTCGATCCCCACTCGAGGAGATGAAATATTTACTTAAATTTATATTTCCATTTCTTCGCTCTGGTGTCGAAGCTAAGCGCGGCGTTGAGTTCTGCCACTCAACACGCAATGCCTCCAGAATTCGGCAGAAAGTGGGGAACAGAGTGTCTCAACACTTCGGTTTTCCCTGCCTACCCTGCTGTGGTCGGGGTACAGCGTGAAGCTGATTTAATTTTTTTTTTTAAATATACTTTCAAGACTTAAATCGATATCCGGGGTACTCGACACTTTCGTCTCCGGTGTCGTAGGTTTTTGAACACAACTCTTACATAGTTCAACAATTGTTGCAAAATATTATTATAACCTTTAAATATATCAAACCTCACACAACAATCAAAAATAGACAAGTAGGAACTCTTACTTAATGGTTTTGTAACACTTACTTAACACTTTAAATTGCACACATTTTGAAATTGAAACGTCCTCTGTCACCTGCCGTCCAGCCCCCTTGCCGCTCGACTTTTCCTTATGTATGTATTTTTATAAAAATAGGTGAAATATCTTATAATACGATAGTTATGGCTTTTAATTCCTGTCATATAGGAAAAGAAGAAACAATCTCTTTTTGTTTCATTATGCGTGTTTGAGATTTAAACGAATTTAATTAATTATTGAAAAGCTGACACTAAGACTGACTAGTTTAATAAACAATATGTTGATTTTGATATTGACGTTTCGTGTTCCGCGGCGCAACTTAACGCTACCGACACATTAAGGCCTCTCTACAAATTAAAATTTCATAAATCCGAATAGGCCTAAAAATGATTACCATTTTATTTATACATATAAACATTTTAATTGAGGCCAGTCGTGGAGCAGCGGCACGAAGTGTGACTGTAAAATCGACTGGTTGTGGGTTCGATCCCCACTCGAGGAGACGAAATATTTACTTAAATTTATATTTCCATTTCTTCGCTCTAGTGTCGAGGCTAAGCGCGGCGTTCAGTTCTGCCACTCAACACGCAATGCCTCCAGAATTCGGCAGAAAATGGGGAACGGAGTGTCTTAACACTAGGCTCCCTCTGCCTACCGTACTGTGTGCGGGATACAGCGTGAAGCTGATTTATTTATTTTATTTTAATTAACATCATGTTGGAAATCATTAAATACGATCGAAATTCTAGGAAAATTTAATATAACAACGTACAAAGGTATTTTCGGTCTGATGAAGACCAACCAATGTGCAATAGGATTTTCCATGAAAAGATCGAATGGCTGGAGCCAATCGCTTTGTTGATGCACTGGGCAGGTAAATAACTGAAAAAGTATGAAATGGCTCCACAACCTCTGGATAGTGGATGGTTACGAGTTGACACAAGATTAATTTATACTAGCAAAGGTCGTTCGTAAAACTGGTGATATACTACGGGAAACGTATACGTATACCATCGAGATAAATATTGTGTGAATTTTTTACGTGATGAAGTGAGTGGAGAGATACTTGTAACGATCTACGTGAATACTCATTCTTGACTCTTGATAAAATTGGCGTTTGTTTCTTGAATTTCAAGCATGATGGATGTGGACAGTGCCAATTTTTCTAAGGCCTATCTTTTAAATTCCCTCCGCGGTCTCTCTAAATTCTCTATTTAGTATATCTTTTTTTATCAGCTTCACGCTGTATCCCGCACCCAGCAGAGTAGGCAGAGGGAACCTAGTGTTAAGACACTCCGTTCCCCACTTTCTGCCGAACTCTGGAGTCATTGCGTGTTGAGTGGCAGAACTCAACGCCACGCTTAACCTCGCCAACAGAGCGAAGAAATGGAAATATAAATTTAAGTAAATATTTAATCTCTTCGAGTGGGGATCGTACCGACAACCAGTTGGTTTTACAGTCACACTTCGTGCCGCTGCGCCACGACTGGCGTCCAAAAATTTAGTATATCCTTACTTTGATTTCTCAATAAATGAGATTTCTATTTTGAATTACCATTCGTCGACCGACCGATAAGATTAAATAACCGCTAAAATATTTGGTTCCTAACAATATATATATATATATATAGCATCGTTTTGCAATGTACGATTATTGACACTTTTAAGTCTCAGAGTGTCTCACTGGGTACGGAGTGCCATAACACTAGGTTTCCAGGTTTCCCCTACCATGCCTATGTACGGGATAAAGAGTGAAGCTAATTTTTTATTGCTTTCCAAGCATCATTTTTTTTTTGGATATAAAAACGCTCAACGGGTGATAAATGAAAGTAGCATCACAGTGACTATAAAGGTCATAAGGGGTCACGCAATCGAAATTGCGGTAGGTTAGCGGCCGATCAATTAATTAAATATAATTCTACTGAGTAGGGATTGAACCCACAACCATCGCGCTTACAATTTTTGCCTGAAAAATTGTCCCACTGCACCACGAGGGCTTCAAAGTTTAATAATTATAAATCTTGATAGTTCGATCAAGACACAAATGCTCATTTATCGATTAACTGTATTTGAATTACATCTATCTTAACACGATAACGTTTGTACGTTAATATATATAATAAATATAATAATACAACCATATATAACTACTCAACTACTAAATAATAAATAATATAAATAATCACTAATGCGCGCTATACCATAGGTATATAGTGTAGTGATTTTTGTCACCGTGACTGTTGCGTCACTGTCACCGTGTACATCACCCTAAATGAAGGTGCGCGCATTTGGATACGTGACAATTGGGTGACTTTTTGTCCGCGGGGGATGGCGACACGCCCGTGACGCAACTGTCACCGCGTCCATAGGTTTGTATGCCCGTGCGCGCATTAGAAACTAAATGTCACCTCCACCTTGCGGTTTCCATACTAGTCGTCTTCCGCACAAACAAGAATGGCGTCAATTTCATCTCCAAGGCAAAACGTGTGTTTTCATAAAGATGAAATAGACAACGACATACTAATTGACTAAATTGAGTTGAGGCCGTAGCTCTATGACAAATACCTAAACGATTATTGTTTCTACGTTTGCTTTTTTTTCTATTTCTTAATATTATATAAGTGCACAGACAACCATCTCTTGGAGATTCATTTTATCAAATGTAAATAATTTCGTCATTGTCACCGCAAGAGCGCGCAGTAGCGAAAAGCATGGTGACATGACAGTGACAAAGAATTTATTGTCACCGTGACAAAAGTTACCAATGCGCGCTCTCCCTATGTTTCACAATATATTTGTATGTGTGATATACACGTTGCTATGGCAACGCATATTGTACGCGTGCATTCGTTCTCTAGTATGTATAAAAAATGTCAGAGATCAGGTACACCTATCTCCACTGATCATTTAGAGAAGGTAAAGCTTTGTTGTCAATCTTTTACGTGCACTCCAGTTCCACAACTGTGCACGCAATACATGCAGCGGTTGCGGATCTTAACGCTGCTCTTTGTCCATCTGGACCAATGGGGCAAAAATATTCGATAATTTTCTCCAGGTGTTATCAGATATTCAGTCAAATATAATAAATTATAATAATAAAATAACATTGAGGCCAGTCGTGGCACAGAGGCACAAAGTGTGACTGTTATCACGAATTGTTTTGATTTGGATCCCCACACGAGGAAATGAAATATTTATTTAAATTTATATTTCCTTTTCTTCGCTCTGGTGTCACGCAATACCTCCAGAATTTGACGGTAAATGGGTAACAGGGTGTCTTAACACTACGTTCCCTCTGCCTATCTTGTTATGTGCTGGGTACAGTGTGAAGCTGATTTTTATTTAAAACACATTTCTAGTAAATATTTCAGTATTCCATATTTCAGTGGATGTTTACAGCTTACACGCTCTAAAATGCAATTATCTGTTAAACGGTAGCCCTAGCCTTCGTATTAGTTAATCAATTTAGCCGCCGCCCACGCCGTGCCCCGCCCGCCCAACTACAACATATCATGGCGTTTTACTCAATTTCCAAGACAATTTCCACGTGTAAACAGAATAGACAAGTGATTTTCAACAGTGTAAGTTGGTTATGATAGTTATTGAGGTTGAGCGTAATGGTTGTGGGTTCGATCTAGATTCATAGATATGATTTGTAGAAAACATTCTAAAACACTTTTTTGCTAACGTTTTTTGCTCAATTTGGTAGGTTTTTTTTTTAGATTAGGGTTTTCATTCAAATTACTGATGCCCACGGTCACGAGAAAGAAATTTTAAAAATCATAACAAATTGGGAAATATCTTTTAAGCAAAAAAAAGAATATAATTTTTTATTTTCAGCTATCTTACAATTATATAATAAGTTAATTTAAATGTCACATCAGTCTTTGTGCTGCACTTTAATAAACCAGAAATGAAGAAGTATAAATAAATATACTGCACTACTGTACCTACGCCTTCAGGCAGTATATCGACAAAACAAAATAGGTAACATTTCAGAATTCCGAATAAAAGTCACAGAAAACCTACTTTACTCCAAGCAAAGTAGTAGTGCATCTATCTTTTAGCGGCATTTAATCTATAAGAAAATATATAATTATTGTCCATATATAAAGTGCATATTATGTCGCATTCATTAAACTACTTGTTCAGTTTCTTGATTTATTCAGGCATTGAGTACGCTCCGACCGTAAAAGTATTGGACATTAGACACTCGTATAATGTAGCTTCACGCTGTATCCCGCACACAGCAGAGTAGGCAGAGGGAACCTAGTGTTAAGACACTCCGTTCCCCACTTTCCACCGAGGAATTGCGTGTTGAGTGGCGGAACTCAACGCCGTGTTGCCTCGAGACGAGAGCGAAGAAATGAAAATATAAATGTAAATAAATATTTCATTTAATCGAGTGGGAATCGAACCCACAACCAGTCAGTATTACAGTCACACTTTGCGCTACGACTGACCTCAATGACCTTTATGCTAATGATATTATGGTTTATAGCTGCATTAATAATTTTTAATGATCATTAATCGAAGAAAATTTAAAATGAAAATTATGTAATATATTTCGTTTTGTCCGAAATTCTTTTAAATTAATTTTAAAATGTCAAATATATAACATATCATCTTTTATACATTTATATCATTATCATCAACATCAACATTAATAACAACAGTATCACCTTATCAGACAGGTGTCCAAGGTCAAATACTGACTTCCTCATATTATATAAATATTTATTTGTTGAGCTTTATTCAATATAGAAAGGTTGGCAGAGAAAACCTTGGTTTGTTTTTAGAAAAAAACAAGGCAAACTAGCGTGCGGGTCACCTGTTGGTAAGTGATCACCGCCGCCCACGACCCCGTGCAACACCAGAGTAGCTACAGGTGCGTTGCCGGCCGCCAAGGTAGAGATAGACGCGTTTTTTGAAGGTACCCAGTTCGTATCGACCTGGAAACACTGCCGCAGGTATGCCATTCCACAGTTGAGTGGCGCGTGGAAGTAAATTTCTACTAAACAGCACAGTATACACCGTAAAGAACGCACATCGAGGACACATTTCTACAGAAAGCCAAAGAGTCAAGTTTTTCATAGATCATTGAGCTCCTAACGATTCGTACGACTCTATGTTGTATGCAACCAAATGGAAATATATTTAGTGATTTAACGCCTCGTCTGTTTACCCGTGACCACGGATTACCGCAAAGTGCTCGAAACGTCGGGTTTCGAAAAAATGTATAATACTAAATATACGCGATTAATATCGTTAAAAATTATTATAATTTAATCTCTCAAGTAAAATAGCTAAATATTTATTCAAATTAACCCAGTTTTTTTCTATATTATGTATCTTTAGTAATAAAGAAGATCTAATACCATTTTTTATGGTATTAGATGAGATTAAAGCATCTTGCTCTATTAAAAATGTTAAGCTTCTTATAAGAGTATTAGTACTAAAAGAAATCGAGAACCTATAGTTATATTTTTTAACAGAGAACGGACAAATGACTAAGTTCTCCACTTTCTACTTATTACTAATATTGTAGAAAATTGATTAACTGGAGTCAAGTTTTCGTACAGACGAAAATAATTAAATGTATATGTGAATATGAAGTTTAAAAAAATGTTGGGCTTAAATCGTGAAATAAAATATGCACAGTTTGCGTGAGCTAAAAATAGAGCCATAAAAAAAATTTAGAAATAAATTTTGTTATTACAAATCAATAAAAAAGCATGACTCATTGTCACGTTCCGCCTGAGTCGAGCGTGCGAGCGAGAGAGACCGTGAAACAAGCGATAGAGAGGCACGATCTGCCTAAGAGTTCGGCTTGTGACGCATCACATCATTTATTGTTAATTGTTATTAATTTGCTAAATTTTAGTAAAAAATATTTGGATTAACGAGTTAACATATAAATACAAGTAGTTTATAGAAAAAAATGGTATTTTTATTTTATGCCTTATATTTTTTATACAAAATAATGATAATTCAGTGATAATAATTCAATTCAATTCAAAAAAGTATACAATTACGTAAAATAACATGCGCATACCGACCAAACCACTGTTTTTTTTAGTTTAATCTAGTCAGTTTTTTTTTGTATATCTTTTTTATTAAATAAATAAATCAAATCATTTTCACGCTTCATCCCGCACTCAGCAGGGTAGGCAGAGGGAACCTAGTGTTAAGACATTCCGTTCCCCACTTTCAGCCGAATTCTGGAGGTATTGCGTGTTGAGTGACAGAACTCAATACCACGCTTTGCCTCGACACCAGAGCGAAGAAATTGAAATATAAATGTAAGTAAATATTTCAATCTCCTCTAGTGGGGATCGAACCCACAACCAGTCGATTTTACAGTCACACTTTGTGCCACTGCGCCACGACTGGTTTTTTTATTAAATTTGGTATATACATATAAATAATATGATACAACGATTAAACATTTACGTCCGAAATATGTGATCCATCAAATAATCGGTCGATAGTACATAAGACTTAAAAGACAATATCAGTTCTGAAATTAGATCCCTTATCTTATGATTACAATGAAACAAAAAACCTCAGTACTGTCATTTTTTTTTAATTTTGTTTCTGTACAAGTGACATTTTTGAAGGGAAACTTCTTTACTGATGTATGGAAAAAAATTTAGGAATGTTAAAAAAAATCGTCTCACTATTCGACGCCATCTCGAAAAAAAAATGACTTTGCTGTCACTTAGTACTGTCATAGTGTCATGTATGCTTATTAAATTGAGGAGTGGGAGGATTGAGGAGGACTTATAAAAAATATTTTTATGATATAATAAATGTAATGAAATTCATTTAACTAATATGCTGTGTGAGCCCGGCCTAGAATAGGTTCATCCTGGTACTGGTGGCGTCGTAAGAGGCGACTAAAGTACGTGTGGTAGAGTCACGTCGCCAGCAATGGCAACACGCATGGGCAGACTCGACCGGATCATTACCACCCCCGGGCACTTAAAACCGGCGTTAAGTAATGGCTTTATGCCACTGCGTTTCACATCAGGTAATGCCGGACTCCGGTGTCCAACCCACCTTACAAGCAGGCAACGCACCTGTAGCTCCTCTGGTGTTGCACGGGGTCGTGGGTGGCGGTAGTCACTTACCATCAGTTTGCCTTGTCCTTTTTCATTAAAAAAAAAATATCTAAATAGTGAAAGTGACAGATTATTTTTTATTCTTTTGAAAAATCATCAAGTGATTGTGATTTTGTTATTTTTTATGTTAACCTCACTTTTGGTGTTATATAATATTACTGAATGTATATTATATTAAATTTATTGAAATTATCCTTCATTTGATAAAATGACTGTCAATTTAGCAGACATTAATAAATGTTTGCGCAGTGGCAAAGCGTCTGAATATAAATGTGACAGTCATGGGTTTGATGGCACCACGGATCCTACTCGAGGAAATAAGTTATTTTCATTTCTTTCACCTCAACATGCAATTCGAGAATTAGGCAGACAGCGGGGATCGAAGAGCTGTGACACTACGTTCTCTCAGCCTACCCCCCTGTATGTGGAAAACAACATGAAATTAAAATAAAAAGTAAAAGAGTATTGTAGAGTATCTATACTTATATTTTTTTAAAGCAACCACTACCAATTAATTAATTCATAATTATGTAGACCGTAGCGTTTGCCGCTCCGTTCTCTCTGACTACCCCGCTAGGGACAAAGCGTGAAGCTGAGTTAAGTTTAGTTAAGTTAAATCAGCGTCACGCTTTATCCCACACAAAGCAGTGTACGCAAAGGGAACCTAGTGTCAAGACACTCCGTTCCCCACTTTCCGCTAAATTCTGGAGGCATTGGGTGTTGAATGGCAGAATTCAACGCCGCGCTTTGCCTCGACACCAGAGCGAAGAAATGGAAATATAAATTTAAGTAAATATTTCATCTCCTCGAGTGGGTATCGAACGCACAACCAGTCGATTTACAGTCACACTTTGTGCCACTGCGCCAGGACTGGCCTCATTGACAACTTTTATTATTGATATTTATTATTATTTTAAATTACTTTAAGAAAAAACTGAAAATTGGAAGTATCATAAGTTATTTTATAATTCTTCACGAGATTCATTGAACAATTAAATACAAGGTTTCTTGACGTCATCATGGCGTACTCATGCGTTAAAACCTTAATGCTGTAATATTGGTATTCATATTATAGGTATTTCCTTGTTTCGATTAGATAAACCGCGGCGTTGAGTTTCACGACTTAGTCCATAGTGCCCAAGTAGACATTGAGTAAACTTAACACCATATTTTGTCTTGAAGGAAAATAAAAATAATTAATAGATAAATTAACTTTATTACATACTAGCGATCAACTAGCGGCGTCGCCCGCTTGGACTACACAAGTGTTTATTCTTGATTGTTTTCGTCTTAATTCATTTATTTAATATCATTCTAATTTTAAAGACAATATTTAAACAGAAAACTAAAATTTCCGCCAATTCAATAAAAAAATATATATTTAACTTTTTAATTTATGAAACAATAGAAATAAAACAATGCTGTGTTAGAAAAAAACATTTGAATCGGTTCAGTCGTTTTTGCGAGTTTTTTTTCTAAGGTTTATAAGAAGAAATTTTGTGTTAAGATACTGTTTTTTTCTACTCTCCGCCCAATTTCTAAGAAATTACACGTAGATTGGTGGATCTTAACGCCGCATATGAAATGGAATATAATTGGAAACATAAATATTTTTTTAATATAATTCATTCTTTCAAATAGAGATCGAACATCTTGTTTCCATACACATATTGACCCACTGTGCCACGACGTATTAAAATGAAAGACCATATAAACAAAATAAAGACAAATAAGCGTATAAAGATACTTAGTTATACAAGTTAGTTACGTTGAAAGGCTAGCGTAGTATTATATAAGTTATGCACAATAATAATACACGTTTTGATGTTATGATCACGACCGAGTGCGCATATAAATATTACAAATAACCAGTTGTTTTTGTTTTTCATCTTTCATAGTTTTCCTAGTAAGCTAAAGTAATAGTGAAAATGTGTTTTTTTTCTATTTTTTCCCAATTAGAGACGAGTCGATATCTTCACGTCATCCCTTATACAGTAGGGTAGACGGAGAATGAAGGTCTTCACGTTGCGCTCGAATCATAAATGTAGACATTGTGTGAACTTAACACCGTGGATAGGCCACGAGAAATGAAAATAATTAATTACCCCGATTGAGCATTGAACTCACAATCATCACGTTTACAGACAGATACCGTTCTACTGCACTATGTTGGCCAAGCCTCACTTCGATTTATAAAATAGGAAATATAATTTAATAAATAATATAAGAGGCCAGTAGTGGCCCTGGGGCACAAGCGTGTGACTGTAAGCGCGACAGGTTGTGGGTTCGATTCCCACTCGAGGAAATATGAAATATATTTTTTTTATGGTTAAAGCAAAGTGCAGCGATGAGTTTTGCTACGTAACATGCAATGTCTGCAGAATTCATTGGAAAATGGAGAGCAGAGTGTCTTAACTCTAGGCTCCCTCTGCCAAATGTACGACGTATTAAAATGAAAGACCATATAAACAAAATAAAGACAAATAAGCAGGATACAGCAGTGTGATACATGCAGGATACAGCTAGGAGCTAAAAAAAATATTCCTCACGTTGTATTGGACCCCACGAACATAGCATCTATTTAGAACAGAGAATGCAACAAAAAGAGCATCAAATATACATATTTGTATATCGTTGCAACTCAGCGTTAGCGTTTGACTGTTAAAACACGACTGTTCTGTGTTGGGAAAATATTATTTTCATTAGATCCTTCTAGTAACTAAAAAAAGTGCGGCGTTGAGTTACGGCACTTAACATGTAATGTCTCGAAAATTGAAGAACGACGACGTTAAACTAGGTTCCTCTGTTCTTTCACCTTTAGCCCAGTTTAAAATTTGTTTCCTCTTGGACTACTCTATTGTTTGTTTACTAATCTGAATTACTTACATCTTCTGTTATTGAAAACTAAAGTTTCAGGCAATTCAATAAAACAATTGTGGCAAGTGTGGAATTTATGAATTGATTGAAATAAAACAAAAACTATATTATGTTAAGAAAAATAGTTGAAAGGGAAAAGTGAACGGTGATTTTTCAACAAAATAAAATAGGGAAAACTGCGCTTAAATCGGTTAGATCGTTTCTGGTAATCCTAGAAACGGTTGGGTGCATCATTATTTTGAGTTCTACTCCTCCGATACATAATAGAATAATATTTTTTTTTTTCATATATCTTCCATGTATGTACAGATAGCGATCAGTTACTATTTTCTTATATGAATAGATAAGGTTTTAAAAGTAAAGAATTTATTATTATTTCTATATAGCAAGTCACTGAAAACGAGAACTTAATGGGTTCGATCCACAGTCGAAGAAATTAAATTCCACCTTTCAACGCACTGTGTCTTGAATTCGGGCAAAACGAGGAGAACGTAGTGTCTTAATAAGAGTTTCACTCCACCTCCCATTTTCCGCTGAACTCTTGAGGCATTCGTGTTGAATAGTAGAACTCAACGCCTCATTTGCCCCGTTACCAGAGCCATAACAAAAGCAATCGAACCCACAACGATCGCATACTGTCTATAATCAATATGAAAAGTTAATTAAGCAAGTAAGGACGATTTTTTTGTTTCTCTTTTATACAAAAGTTACGGAACATAGTTAGATGAAACAGGACATCATTATAAATCAGAATAACACATAGACTACCATTTATATAAAGATATTGTATAATTTGATTATAAAATAACAAATGCGCCTTCGCCAAAAGGCGCGTTTAGGTCGATAGTATTACATGCAAGTGGGTAGTTCTTCTTCTATAATTTTAATTTTCGGTAATTACTAAAATTAAATCATCTTCACGCTGTATCCCGCACACAGCAGGTTAGGCAGAGTGAACCTAGTGTTAAGACACTCCGTTATCCAGTTTCCGCCGAATTCTGTGGGCACTGAGAGGCAACGCAACTCAACGCCGCGCTTTACCTCGACACCAGAACGAAGAAATGAAAATATTAAATATTTAATTTCCTAGTATGGGGATCGAACCCACACCTGTCGATTTTACAGTCACACTTTGTGCTACTTCACCACCACTACCCTCAACTATAACAACTAATTATTTGCTAATTCCACCAAATCGTTTATAATAATCAACTCATTTCAAAACAACCAGTTTTATGGTATTTCTATAGAATGGCCTTTGTACATATTATACATTATTTTAAACAACAATGATTGAAATCTTAATTAAAATCCACATAATGCTGTTTCATTAACAACACAATGTTCACAAAATTTCTATCTATTATATTATATCGGATTTATAATTTTCTGGAATTAAGTATTCCCTGTGCTGGAATTTATTAAAACAATTTCAATCGTGTGGTTGAGGTAAACAGAAAAAATATTTATTTATGTGTTTGTAATATATTATCAGAGGTCGTTGTGGATCAGTAGGACAACAGTGTACTTGTGTTGGTCGTGGTTTCGATTCACACACTTCAGTAAATGAATAATTTTCATTTTCTCATATATCAGTATATAGTGTCAGCCTAAACTAACACGGTTGCCAAGGCCGCCGTGGCACATTGAGGGTAGGGATCCCTCCCTACCCCGGTTATGGGTTCGGTTCACAATTGGGAAAATATTTACATTGTATTTCGCCACTCAGAAAATCCACTGAAAAATTAAATATACTATATAGTTTTTTATGATATATTGACTACGTCAAACTTTTCCGCTTTTGAGTGACAGATAGACAAAGAATAAACATCAATATTTGTCATGTATGTAGATTAGGGAGTATAGGTGGATTAGAGAGTACATAAGAGAGTTCTTAAAACTCCTACACCAACGGAAAAATAATGAGATTTTCCTTTTCTCGTTTATACCACATACATATATACCACATAGATACTATATGTTTAGTAGCGGAGCTCAACACTGCTGGTTCGATCGCAGCCGTCGTGGCGTAGAACAACGTCAGAACATTGACTCATTGGTCGTGAGTTCTATCCTCACTCGGGGGAATGGTTTTATTTCAATAATTTATTTAGCAAGGTCTCCGCACTCTGCTTATTCGGTTTCTTCTGGATACACTGTTATGCCCTAGTACAAAAAACGTGAAGGTGCTTAAATTTAGATCATTAACAATATAGAAAAACTACGAAAAAAATAGAACAAAATAACTCCAAGGAGTAAAATTGCGGTAATGGCCCAATCACCGTGTTATCTATGGTAATTATAAGAAATAGTAATAGTATCGTCTAAACCCGTGCAATTAAATACTGAAAGTAACACTGTCTTGTTATATAACTCAGCATATATCTTCACGCATTTTCACGATTAGCACGGTAAGCGGAAATCGGTTGGCGTGATATTGAGTTATTCGTCCATTTGTCGCGCACAAATTTAATGCAAATTTAAGACATATGTGACTTTCTCATGGATAACACTGAAATAAAACAACCACACGGAAATTATCAGCTTTCAAATATAAAAGATCGTCAAAATAGGGTCACCCGATCAAATGTTCTGAGGTAACAAACATAAAAAATACAGTCGAATTGATAACCTCCTCCTTCAGAAGTCGGTTAAAAAAAGTTTTACGCTGTATCCAGCAGAGGGAACCTAAGAACCTAGTGTAAGAACACTTTGTTTCCCACAATCTGCCGAATTTTGGAGTTCATTAATAGATAACGACGACGATGGACCCATTCGTGCGCGAATCTAACTCGCACTTGACACCGATTTTTATTTTCATCTTCGCACATGTAAGAACAGGGAAAACTAGTGTTAAGGCGATTTACGAGAATTCTTTACTTAGGGTTCATAAGCCAGCTAACCAGCTTCAATCTGTATCCTGCTTATCGTATCGTAATACTGTCAAGACACTCCACCCGCCTTCCGTCTGAATTCAAGACAATTCGTGTAGAGTGCCGGAATTCAACGCAGCGTTTTGTCTTGCCAGAGCATGGACACAAAATTGACTAATTCCAAAAAAATCAATATATTTATAAGTTCTTTTGATTAGGAATCATACCTACTATCTTATATTCCCTACACAGTCTGAAAGCCAAAATAAATATAACTATAATCTAGAACAGTATTATATTGATAAGCGGAGAAACTCAACGCCGCAATTAGTACCAGAGCGAACTTGGAACCCCTTAATGGGATTCGAACCCACATTCGTTGTTTTTCCAACCAGATGCTATTAAATGAACGTATTTCATGCAAAATATACCAACATCTGTATTTCAGAATAACAGTTTAATTTTAGCATTTCAACTTGACATATGCTGTTTCGGGCAGGAATCGACATGTCGAAGTCTCTACCATAATCCATTTCGCCATAATCCATTTCGCGGCCTCGAGTGTATAATGGTGTTGATATATATTATTTATTTATACTGTTATAAACAAAATAAATTTTACTTTAACCCGCGCCTCCCACGTGAAAACGGCCCAACCGCTCTGACCGCTAAGCCATATGTTCAGAGGCACGGCCAGAGGAGCGGGTTCAAAATCTCGCTACGTTCTTATATTTATACGGTTTCTAAATAGTATATTTCATTTCCAAGTGTGGAATAACATTTATTAATTTTGTTAAAAAAAATGAAATTTTATTTGATTTTGCTTGCAAAAAAGGAAAAAAATTGTGGACGGATCGGTAAACAAGATTTTGACGTGAGTGTGAGTACATAAAAAGTAGCCCATATGTTGATCCAAAACTTATTCTTTGTTATTTATTTAGTTATTGTTTATGCCACTTTAAGAAATTAAATTATTTTAAGAAAAAACAATAATAAATATCGTGAAGACTCTCATGGATTATGTGGTGTGGTAGGTACTGGATGTCCACCTATAATACTCAGTTAACAAGCAAACGGTGTTCCTCCTCCCACGGGCCGGGCTGACGGTTGCCTAGGGTAATGTGTACATACATTTTAATACAATCCGTACTCCTATTTCGGCACATTTTAAAAACAATAAGTTTTTAATCCCCGACGAAAATAAAAGGTAAAGCTGTCTGTCTTGTGTATGTTTGTATGGGTATATACATAAATGTAAGGGTTTTATGCGTGTGTATAGGTATCTGCTTGTTTGTCTGTGGCATCGAATCTCTTTTACGGATGAGTCTTCCAATAGCAATAATTCAAAAATATATGTTTGGCCATTTGAAGATCATCAGCTCTTTTCCAGTTGTTTGTTCACTTTTTAGACTCTTTTGTGTCGGATGATTTAATCACAGATGGTGCAGTTGATGGCCCTGGCTTGTTCGGCAAAACCTAGAAAATAAAAACAATTTAAACATAAACATTCCCCAGAAATGCTTTCGAACACGCTACTTTACTGTAAACCTTTACGCCCAATATTAACAACCTATCTCCAACGTCAATCTTAGATTGTTTCATATATCTATTCAATCTAGAGATTGGATAAATATATGAAACAATCTAAGATTGACGTTGGAGATAGGTTATTAATATTGGGCGTTAGACAGCCTCTTCCTAATAACGCTTCAATGGCGTCAATACACACTTATGTGTAATTATTATTGATAACCAAATCTTAACTTATATCGCATATAATGTGAATACAATCAAAAACATAAATAAATCAAAACTCGATACTATAATGAGCAGATTCTCGATAAGGACTATGTATGACGCTTGAATTATTCTGTAGAAAATGCAATTATCTTTTAATAATTTTGTCTAAAATTTGATCTTTTATATATCTTGGATATATTGATTTTATATCTAGAGTAATTGTTTACTATCTACATAATATGTACGTTCGTCATACATTTGCGTATGTCTTAAAGATATCATAATTTACATAAGTATTTAGTATATTAGAGACTAAAAATTACTTATTTTTAAATTTTCTCTTTTCGTCTATCGGAAACTTTATTACTATAAATTATTAGATTTTACCAGGACTATTACATACATTCTGTTCTCTTTACATTTAAATTAAATACTTTACATGTATATTATAAAACAAATTTGATACCTACTAAGGGCACACGCGTGTAACGGGACGGTTTTGAGTTCAATTCCCACTCGAAAAAAAGAAATATTATATTTTCCCGTCCTAGTAACGAGACAAAAAGCAGCGTTGGATTTGAGCCACACAAAACGGAATGCCTCCGAAATTCGACACAAAGTGAAGAACAAAATTGTTTTAATGGAAACGGAGTGTTTTATCATTAAGTTCCCATGTTCCCACAGGCTACCATGCTATGTGCGTGATAAACCGTGAACTTAAAAGAAAAATTAAATCTGTAATACAATTCTACCCTGTCTTCCCCTTCCATCTTTGATGTTTGTAAGTACGGTAGACTACTCAATATATATAAGGAAGTTCATCACGTCGCCTTAGTACTGTGATGTACTGATATTTAGATTATTAAATGAATAAGATAATTAAAGAGGTAAAAAATAATAAAAGGTCTTTGTCTTAGACAAAAGCTCAAACAAATGTTCTTTGTAAGTTCAACAATTATACTCAGTTCTCTTCTCTAAATGTAGACTAAAATATTAGGTAACTTAATCTATTTTTAGTTTCACCTGTATCGCGCATGTAGGACACAGAGGGAGCCTAGTGTCAAGACACTCCGAATTCTAGAGGTACTTAAAATAGCTGACAATGGTCAGAATTCTTGGAAAACCCTAAGATCGAGATCAGTGACGTGCTGTTGGCCTATGTCCTACAATGAACGAGGACAACCTGTTGTTGATGTTGATAATATTTCTAATAAATTACTTTTTTAAATTTCTCCTTTTTTATCTTTAATAGGTATTGATCTAGTGGTGCATTAAGTAACACAATATTGTATAAGCGACACGTGAAAATTAGGTCGATTGGGTATATTCCGGTTTCTAATACCGAAATAGACTAGTTTGCTCCATCATTCGAATTCAAATGCTACAGTGTATTTATAGTTTGCTAATAACCTCCTAAAACTCATGTTACAAACACAACCACGTATAAACACATTTTTAGTAGTCTATATTTGAAAAAATAACTGTAAGGGTAAGCAGACACAACCAAGTGTTTTGCCTTCAACGCCACATTTTATAGCAGATCTTAGAAAAATGATCATATATATATATATATATATATATATATATATATATATATATATATATATATATATAAATA
>JAATLQ010036953.1:0-12405 GCA_013421005.1 Heliconius erato x Heliconius himera | reverse complement strand
GGTTGCCTTAAGGCCATTTGCAGGAAAGGCAAAGAAAATAAATGTACAAATCGTTAATGCAAAGTGTGGTACATTTTTTAAAATCTGCTGAAAACTTTACAAACACTAACATTTAAAATGTTATTAAAAAAAATATTCAATTCAGGTTCCCGACCACAGTAGGGTAAGCAGAGGGAACCTAGTATTAAGACGCTCCGTTTCGGCACTTTCCGCCGAATTTTAAAGGCATTGCTTGCTGAGTGGCGGAACTCAACGGCGCGCCTTGCCTCGATACCAGATAGAAGAAATGAAATTATAAATTTGACTAATAATTATTCATTCATACTCACTAATAATTGGTCATTTCACAATGGAAAATATTTAGACCTCGTTTGACCTCGGTCGAGATCACAGTATTGATATATTAGGAAGGTGATTTAAAATGCATGAAGGGGTTGATGGCGAGGCGGAAGTGATATAGATATAGGGACCTAACTAGAGTCAAAGCGTAAAATAAAAAAAAAATGCATCAAACATAATATAATAATATTTAATTTTGCCAAAAAAATCATGATAAATGTCAAATCATCTATTTTATAAAGAATTTCTTTGATATACGTTATATTATATTTATAGTGTTATTATAAAGATAAGAATCCTTGATAACAATTCTAATCAATTGATGCAGATTTATATCAATGTAATAGCATTATTATAATGTCTATTGTTTTTTTTTATTTTCATATCCGTGTAGGTGGAGAGAGCCCAGTGTTAAGACACTCTGTTCACACGTTACGTGTTAAAGCAAACTCAATAGCAAGATTTGTCTTTTTTTAGCTATGATATGAAAATAAAAAAACACCTCGAGTAGGAATCGAACCCACAACCGTCGTGTTTATAATCAGACGTTGTGCAAATCGTTGCACAACGTCTGATTATATTGAGGCTATCGAGCCTCAATATTTAATTTAAACAATTTAAGGCCATAGGTTTTCAGATGCAGGTTTTTTTTTATATTAACTGTAATAAAGACAACTTATAACTAGTCAAGTTAGGCTCTTATATGTAATTCATACTGTTTTTTTATTTATTTTATTTTCGTCTTTATTTCATATAATCTAAAAAACATAATACACCTATAAAATATAAATTTATTGTAAAATGGAAATAAAACACACATATTTTATGATACAATTATAATTTATTAGTAATGATATTATGAAAAGATATATCATATATTCATAAGACGTTAGAAACTTAAATATACGATATATTTAATTTATAGTTCTAAAAATTAAATAAATTTATTTTTAACAATTTTTAAAGTGTTATTCCACACTTAGGAGGCAAAAATACTTATTTAGAAAACGTATAAAAATTTGAACGTAGCTTGATGAGAACGTATGGCTTAGTGGTCAGAGCGCCTGGTCGGTTTCCAGGAGGCGTGGGTTCGAGTGAAGCTCAAAATTTAAATTAATACCGTATCTTCACATGTTGATTATTTTTACTTTCCTTTGCATGTCTTATCCATTTTTCATTTTTGTGTTCTTCAACGTTTATTATAAACCCTTTAGGTTCTCTCGAACTGTCATCTATAAAGAACCTTGAAGTTGAATCATATAGTACTCTTAAGCTGAAGAAAACGAAGAAATCAAATCCTGATATTAGGGTGAAACCCAGCATAAGGCTTAATAGTCCACCGAAAGCGGCTGAAAGAGAAAAAAAGGATAATCAATTTAGGGCCGTCGTGGCTCAGGGGTACAAGTGTGCGACTGTAAACGCGAAGGTGGTGGTGGTGGAAGGTGGGTTCAATTTCCACTCGAGGATATATTAATTAAAATTAAATTAAATTAAAAATTAAATTAGCTTCACGCTGTATCCCGCACACAGCAGGGTAGGCAGAGGGAACCTAGTGTTAAGACACTCTGTTCCCCACTTTCTGTCGAATTCTGGAGGCATTGCGTGTTGAGTGATAGAACTCAACGCCGCGCTTAACCTCGACACCAGAGCGAAGAAATGGAAATATAAATTTAAGTAAATATTTCATCTCCTCGAGTGGGGATCGAACCCACAACCAGTCGGTTTTACAGTCACACCTCGTGCCGCTGCGCCACGACTGGCCTCAATATATATATTTATTAATATTTTCATTTCTTCGCTTTGGCACGAAGGGCCAAGCGCGGCGTTGATTTCCGTCACTCAGCACGTAATATAAAAATTATGCCTCGAAACTCGGCAAAAAGCGAAGCGCAAAAGTGAAGCGGAGTGCCTTAACACTAGGTTGCTTCTGCCCACCCTGCAAATGCGGGATACAGCGTGAATCTGAAAAAAAAAAACCAACAATACGTACTATTTGAAATTATTAATATGTTTTTTATGATTACATTTAAACTTGTTTAATTTTCAAGCCGTTCTCAAAATATAAGAGGTGTCTTGAGACACAGTACGTCACTACTGTCACGTATACGTGTTATCGTTCAAGAAGAATAGACAAAGTGATATAAAGAAAATGAACTTTTTTTATGTTTATACCATGAAAGTTTAAAGATTCATTTTATAATATATCCCCTGTATTAAGTCTGTAATAATCTACAATATATTTTTAAGACACATCGTCCTTTAATCTTTTTTTTTAACTTCACGATATATCCCGCAAATAGCAGGTTAAGCAGAGGGAACCTGGGGACCTAGTGATAAGAGACTCCGTTCTGACTAAGACATTTCCATTCTACATTTTTCATAGAAATTTTGGAGCATCATGTTGGCTGGCGGAACCTAACGCCGCAAATATTGTACATATGTTAAAATATGGTAGTAAGTATATAATATGACTACTTATATATAATGTTTAATTTCATAATTATGTACGATAATAATAGCTTCCGTACACAGCCATACATTTACAAACATTTCGTTAAAATAAGAATAATTTTCCTTAACTAACAGGTAATGTAAATAGTACAATATTTATTGCGCTCTCAACTCGTCTACTTCACAAAGGTAGCGTCTTCATGGAAATATGTATATTAAAATAGAATATTAGAGCATAATGAATAATATTTACTAATATACTTAGAATTATTATTATATGTTTTATTGAAATTATGGTAAAGTAGGCAGAAGGGACTTCCCGTATTAGTAGATCCCCCTCAACTCATCAACTCTGAGAACGAGATCTTGAGATGCCGTTTTAATTAATAGACCAAACTTAAATGTCAGTCTAGTAGTGGCGCAGGGGTACAAGCGTGCGACTGTAAATACGGCAGGCGGTGGGTTACATACCTACTCGAGAAAATTAAATATTTCCTCGCTTTGGAAACGACGAAGGCAAAGTTCGGCGTTGAGTTCCACCTCTTAACACGCAATGCCTCTTGAATATAACGAAAAGAAGTGAAGTGGGGAACAGAAGTGTTTTAATACTAGGTTCCCAGGTTCGCTCTGCCTACCCCGCTATGTGCAGGATGTAGCGGGAAGATACAAAAACAAAAAAAAAAACATTCATGATATAAAATACATTTTCATAAAAAGAGTTAAAAATACAACGTTAATCCCGAATTACGAAACAAGACATTTTCGTACAGAATTCCATTACTATAGGCTATAATCCTGTCCGTGGAAATATGTTAAAATTTTATTAAATATTTTACAATCTCTTGCTACGTACATCCGTTAGTTTGCAAATTAAATGAAATTTAAATACGTAAGTATACTATTTATATAGATCTACATAGAATATTTTAATAAAAAATCTATAAAGGATTGCTATTCAAAATACTTGGTTTATTAACAGTAGCAACGTATTTTATTAAAAACGTTCAATATTTGTGGGTATTATTGAAAATTATCTTTCTCGGTCTGATGAAACCGGGCAAAACGCAAGTTCTCAAAAAATCACAAAATTGCTAAAATCTAATAATGATCGGATATAAATAATAATAATAATATTTTGGTTGTATGCTGCACACAGCAATTAAGGAAACCTAAACTATGTTAAGTCACAGCAATTAAGGAAACCTAAACTATGTTGATACTCTCCCTTTCCACTTTCCACTGATTTTTTGAGATGCCGCCACCGTTGGGTGGCGGAACTTAACATCGCGGTTTGCCTAGGTAACTACCTACAATTGAGCGAGTATATGAAAATATTAAACATTTCATTCATTTCCACGTGTGCGAATTAGAATTGAACCCACAACGTCGCGTTTACACGTTTGTGCCTCTGTGCCATGACCTAGCTAGGCCTAGCCTGTCTTATTACAACTAAAAAAAACATGGACTTTTTTTCTTATATTAATAATATTGCTTTAATATCTCTATAACCTGTCGATATTCACGATAATGTAATTATAGTGAAATGCAATTTATAAATTGTATCTCCTGTAATTAGAAGTACAAAGACTTGTTAATTACAATAAGGTTCAATCATTTTACTATAGGGTAGTGTTACATGTATGATTTAAATTAAATTATAAACTGACGTAATTAAAGCTTAGTTAGAAAACATATATCTAAGTGTGGCGTTGAGTTTCGCCCCTCGAATTCTGGTGGAACGGTGAGAATGGAGTGTCTTGACACTAGGCACTTTGTGTGTATTTGTTTCTAAACACAAGGTTCAACAAAAAAGAAGTTGCATTTGAAAAATATTTTCCAGGATAATTAGACTACGCGCGGCGTTAAGTTTCTATAAATAGCACGTTAGAATTGTCTGCTTTTTCATCGGCGTACACTAAATTCGTACATAGTCGAAAAAATACGATCTTGGCATACAGACAAACAACAAAGTGATCCTATAAGGTATTTGTTTTTTTTCTTTTCGAGGTAATCATAAAAAAGTATTCAATAAGTAGAACCACAAAAAAAAACAATATTACTATGACCAACTTAACTAACTAGATTAGTAATAACTAAAATATTTTCTAACTTCACTTCACAAGTGAAATTCATAGCTGAGAGTTTAATAAGTCTCGAAAGAATTCGATTTTATTTCCACTCGAATAATTATGACGACCTACTCGAGTAACTGTGATGATGTCTAACTAAATATTAAATCATTGATGCACTGCTGATATTATAACTAGATCAAGCTATTTTTACTATCGATCAAGTATGTTATTCGATAACATTTTTATATGGAAAGAAGCAGAAAACTTACATTATGTTTTTTGCTATACGCTGTATTTTGCATACAACAGCTTCATTCCCAATCATCTGCCCAATCTTCGAGACATTGTGTGTTGTGTAGCGAAACTTAACAATGCACTTTGTCTTGTTAAATAAATCATTCCCCCGAATGAGAATCAAACCCAAAACCGTCACGTTTACAGTAGTATGCCGCTGTCAATATAGTTGCCGCTTTGTCAATCTATACTGTTATGGTGTAGCCATGTGTTGCCATGAGCTTCCGGCTTAAAATAAGGTACTATTAAAGTACGTGTAATAGAGTCACGTCGACAGCAACACGCATGGGCAGACTCGATCGGATTATTACTATCCTTGGCATTTAAAACCGGCGTTAAATAGTGGTTTTCGCATTAGGTAATACTGGGTTCAATATTGGATATGCTCTTGTTGTATGGTGTGTTTCTGAAATGATACTAATACCTGTGCCGCTGCTGATGGGTATGTGGTGCTGCAGGTCATGAAATTTTATATTCCTAGCACTGTAGTGCCAATCGGTGAAAGTCACAGCTTTAGTTTGATATGTTTCAAGCAAGGTAAGCACATATGGCCAATATCGATATGCAGCTTGAAAACGACTCGTCAAACTTATCAGCTTTGGGTCCTATCAAAGGTTACATTTGGTTACTATAGCCAGCCTTCGCCTCTGCCATTACGCACAGGAAATATCTGGGTCCATACGGCAAAAGAGATAAAACTATTTTCTAGCCGTCTTCTTTGGACATCATTATCACCGGCGTATCACCTTTCCACTCTCAAAAGTGTTGAAGAACATAATAAAGAGCCAACTTTTTATTTATTTGAAGGATCACCGATTGATCAATGACGATCAATATGGCTTCCAATAACTTCAACTCCCTCTGGTTTACCTAATCCACCGCTGGGCTGCGGTTATCAAAAGCAAGGGAGAAGGCCTTGCAGTTAGATTGGACAAGGCAAAGGCTTTCGATCCAATGTATCACCAGCTTTCTCACTAGCAGCGTGCTGTTCCTTACGCTGTTTCCTTTGAATATCAAAGAGATGTTAGGGGACTTTAACATACATTGCTGACGAGATGACGGCATATAGGACGCTGTATACTCTAGCCGCGTAAATCATTCTAAGCGTTGACCACTAGCGAAATAAACTTGTGTCTTCTGTGACCTGGTTTAATTCAACCCCGAAAAGACACAAGTTTGCGAGTTAACCACTAAGAAAAATGCATTTGTCGTGCCTCCAGTTGTCAAGAACACTCCTCTTAATATGTATCAGCACATTGGGTCTTAGCGTTTCAAGTGATTGCCAGTATCGCGTTTATCTGGATAGAAAACCAAGTTAGCCTCAAAGATACTTGTTCATCGGCATAGACTCCACATCAAAACACCATTGTATAGGACCCAGATCCGGCCACATATGGACTTTACTCATTTTTGAGCTGTTGTACCCCAGTATCACCTTGACCCATTTGATCGGATAAAACGAAGACCCGTTCGAGTCGTTGGGGATCCAATGATCTTTTATTCTCTACCGTCTTTCATGGAGTCAGTGTTCTAGAGAACTGTTTGCCTATTACCTGCCGCAAAATTTTCTAACCGCACAGTATATCACAAATTTAAATACCATACACGCCATTTCGATACGTAGCACTCCACTACCACGAGGTTTCGTAGGATCTTCTTTATACACGTTACGCAACTGTGGAATAGGCTACCTGCGGCAGTGTTTCTAGATCGATACAACTTGGGTACCTTCAGCACCTTTGGTGTTACATAGGGTCGTGGGCGGCGGTGATCACTGACCTATTGGAGCACCCTAAATTAAATTGATCTGTGATACCGCAGAAGCTATTACAGCCACAAGCTACATTGCAGGAAGATATATATTATTTTATTACATCATATTCTAAAGTGCTATGCGCATAGAATAGATAGTAAACGTATAAGAAAATATGTTAACATGCTTAGACGAATCGAAAGAGTAAATGAGACTAAATGTACATGAATTTAAATATGACATAGAGTTATCTATCAAAAAAAAAAATCAGCTTCACGCTGTATCTCGCACTCAGCAGGGTAAGCAGAGGGAACATAGTGTTAAGACACTCCGTTCCCCACTTTCTGCCGAATTCTGGAGGCATTGCGTGTTGAGTGGCAGAACTCAACGCCGCGCTTAACCTCGACACCAGAGTGAAGAAATGTAAATATAAATTTAAGTAAATATTTCATCTCCTCGAGTGGGGATCGAACTCACAACCAGTTTATAGTTATAATATTTCTAACACTACTAAGATACAGGCCATCCAGGCTCTAGAATAAGGCCTAAGAACAAAGAATGAAGTGATTTGACACTTGTTTATCTCTGCCTACATGACGAGCTACAGCGTGAAGTTAGGAAAAAAAAACAAAATTATTTATTATTATTAATAGATACTGGATCTACATATTATGTAAAACTGTCTTTATCGCCCGCAGTTTCACAGGATACATTATGTGTTACTGCAAAATTATAATTTTACCGTTTCAGGGAAAATTAATTACTGTGATAACTTCCATTAACTTGGAGTTAACTATAGATAATTTCATGGAAAATCGTAAGCTGTTTTCTTTTTTTTTTAATATAGATAATTATTATATAAATACGTGAAAAAAAACACGAAATTCAAGATGATCAATGTAAATAGAAAGATATAAGAACAAGAAAAGGATATGATGGCACGTCTACTAGAGACGAAAGATATGTAAAGAATGTGGAAAAGTCTACTACTAGCCGCTATTCGGACCGCGTAGAACCGATCATCTTGGAAATTCTTAGAGGTCTATGGCCAACAACGAGCTGACGTAATGATAGTTATGATGATTATGATTTCGGATTGTATATAATTTGGCATACCAAAAGTTAATATAATAAAATACATTTTTTACTATATTTTTCCAGCTTCTCGTTGAGTGGTAGTACTCAACGCCGCATTTTATCTTTCAAGAGTGGAGAAATTAAAATAATTTATTTCCTCGAGTGAGAAACAAAAACCTACCGCCATCTCGTTTACTGTCACACATTTAAGCAGGATCATTCTCTTTCATTGTAATGAATAAGAAATATATTGAATTTACAAATATATATCACAAGCTAAATATTTGACATACACAAAATACAAATAAAATTTACTAATTTTTAATTTTGTTTATTTTTATCGAAAATGAGAAGTTTCTCTTTTTTCTCTTGTGGCCGTTGTTTTCTAATAGTGAAAATATTATTAAAAAAAACCATCTATTCATTTTAAAGTTGTTCTTTAACAAGCAAAATGAAATATTTATTTAAATTTATATTTCAATTTCTTCGTTCTGGTGTCGAGGCAAAGAGTGACGTTGAGTTCCGCCACTCAACACGCAATGCCTCCAGAACTCGGCGGAAAGTGGGCAACGAATTGTCTTAACTCTAGGTTCCCTCTGCCTACCCTGGTGTGTGCGGGATACAGCGTGAAGCTGATTTATTTATTTCTTAATTTTAATTTAATGTACTTATTGGAATTACGAAAATGCAACCCTAAGATTTTAATAATTCACTTTAGAAATCTTAAGTGCGCTGCAAAGATCCATTATATATCAAAACAGGAACGTAATTCCGTGTTAAGCAAATAATTCACAAGCTTAAGCGAGCGAAGCCGTGAGCAGGTCGCTAGTATTGATATAAATCAAATTTGGGTAGTAGAAAATTGTATTATAATAATATTTACACTACAATATTGTTACAATGTTATCAGAATATCGAAAAGGTGGAGCAAAGTGGCACAGTGATTAAAATTCTAGTTACCATTACTTCAAGTAGATGGATGCCTGATGGATTCAAATTTTAATTTTGAAGTTGTAGCTTACCAGAGTGGAGAAATGAAATGAATACATCCCCCGAGTAGGTATCGAACCCACATACATCGCGTTTACTGCTTTACGCTGTCCCAGAGCGCCACGATTGCCTACTTTCATATGACATTGTAGTTCACCCGCTTAAACTTATCTTTATATTATAGCCAAATTATACAAATCTTTATATAAATTGTAAACTATATGTCATTCTGGTTTATAAGCTACAATACTGTAAAGTTTACTTTAAATCAGTATTTTTTGAGAGAAAATGGAACAAACTCCCAAACTTGCACATTCATAAAATTAGTAGCTTAGTTTCAGTAAAAGTAGACATAAAATTTTGAATATTTATCAGTGAATTGTAAATTCAATAAATGTTTCAATTATCTACAAATTTTAAATATCCGGTCATTACTAATAACCGGTTGCACTGTACGGTAGACTGAACCAAGATTTAAAAATTACATTAAAAACGCTCACAATCTTTCCTTCCAACGAAGTCTCAATAAAAGATCTCAACCATATAAGGACTTAAATGGGCGTTCTAATACGAATATAGAGATCAAATCGATATGTACACTCGTTTAAAGATCTCAGTACTAAATGAAATTTTCTTTTTAAAATATAAAGGAGTAAATTAGCGGTATTAAACTAGGGGTATTAAGACACTCCGTTCTTCACTTTTAGTCAAGGAAGAACTCAACGCCGCGTATCATCGTGCTAGTGGAAAAAAATAGAAATTCCCCAGAACGGTCCCTCTTTTGTATTGAAATACAAAAATATAGAATATTGGAAAACATGTAAAATATAATTTTTATTACATTTAAAAACATATAATGGGAACATTTATTTATAGTGTATATTATTTTTCTTCTGAATAAGAAATAGCTTCACGCTCCATTTCGTATATACTCGTAGCAGTATAGGCTGAACAAATATAGTGTTAGGAACCCCGTTTCCTACTTCCCACCCAAATGGCTAGTGGTTTATAGCGAAACAAAACGCCGTGCTTTGTCTTATTCACAGAGCTAAGAAATGCCAGGCAGAAGGACAAATAATGTATAATACATTCCATCAGTCCACAGAGAGGCTCCGTGGCCCCTGAATAAGAAATAAATATATAATAATTGCTTACCGCAACTTTGTTTAAATAAATCTTTAAGATTTATTTAAACAAAGTTGCGGTAACCGTAGTTTATTTACCATTTACTCAACAGCGCTACAAGTATTCCTCGAATACGATCTATGATGGAAACTAATATAAATTAAAATGAATCATTAATTTTCAAACTCTGACCATCCTTAATTATTATTGCTTTTAGAAAGTTAAGATTTTTAATTTTGAGGCCGACGTGGCGCAGCTAATCGCCATGGTTGTGGGTTCTATTCAAAGAGGAAAGAAGTGAAAATATTTAATTTAACTATATGCGTATTGAACTCACAACTATCACATGTACAGACGCTCTTCGAGACGATGGCCTATATAGCGTAGATATCAATCAAAATAAATTCCTCCGCTCCCCACTTTCTGCCGAGTTCTCGAGGCATTGTGTATTGAGTGGCGAAACTCAACGCTACGGTTTGCCTCGACACCAGGGCGAAGAAATGAAAATATAAATGTGAGGTCAGTCGTGGCGCAGCGGCACGAAGTGTGACTGTAAAACCGACTGGTTGTGGGTTCGAACCTCACTCCAGGAGATGACATATTTACTTAAATTTATATTTCCATTTCTTCGCTCTAGTGTCGAGATTAAGCGCGGCGTTGAGTTCTGCCATTCAACACGCAAAGCCTCCAGAATTCGGCAGAAAGTGGGGAACGGGAACACTAGGTTCCCTCTGCCTACCCTGCTGTGTGCGTGATACAGCGTGAAGCTAATTTAAATGTAAATAAATATTTAATTTCCCCGGGTGGGGATCCAACCCACTATCAGTCGATTTTACAGTCACATTTTGTGCCCCTTCGCCACGACCTGGCCTCTATGTCAAATTTTAAAAAACGTAAGCAAATTTTAGAAAAAGTAAGAGTAACATAAAATAAACATCCGCTCTTTTCGTTTTGTTATCACGTCTATTATAAAAAAGTTTTATGATTGCGTACAAAAGTGTCCATATCACATTTAAGATTTAACTTTACATGTTCTATCATTTTTAGGGTTCCGTATGCCAATGCCAAAAAACGGAACCCTTCTACATTTATCGCGTCTCTCTGTAAAAATCGCAAATATAACCTTGTCTTTTATACAAACACTATGGAAAACAAAGTGATTTATTGTTAGTGTAAAAATATAGTGCTATTTAGGTTAGGGAGTACATCGGTACGGCTGTTATCTAAGCTTGCTACTCTACGGAACCTTTCATATAGGGGAGTCCGACTCACACTTCGCCACTTTTCTTATCATCTAACTACATCAAAGTGGATTTTAGATATAAATCATTCTAAAATCAGAAACGCCGCTGCCGTCATACTTACGAGATATCTTACGAGAATTTACGCAAACAATGAATCATGTAATTTTTTTTGCGATATAAATATATTATTTTCGTAAATTGTGTTATCAAGACGCAGGTGGGATTTTCTTAGGTACAAACGGTAGTGGGTTCGACGCTATTTGAATGAAAACTTAACTTTATAGAAGGCAAAGAATAATGCGTTGGGTTCTAGGCAAATCTTATCTCTCTTAATTAAAATATACAAATTAAAAAAAAATGTTTCACTTGTTGTGTTCACTTAATTTTTAAAGTGCACAATAGACCTAAGTACTTCTTAAATACGTATTCCACAGTAATTTTTCGGCCTTATGTTTATTCCCGCTTATCACGGAACCTAGTTTTAAGACAAAGAGTGGGACACACGCACTCTCTGCCCCATTTTTGAGACATTGCGCGTTGATTTGTAGAATTCAACGCCAAGCTTTATCTGAGCAAAGTAATGAGGTAATGATAATAATTTAATAATAACGCTTTTCCCAAAAGAATCGAACCCACTATACACGCTTACAGCGAAAACGCCCTTAAAGTCAGACGATGTCCCAACGCGCCTGTACGGCTTGATTTCATAGAATTTCTCACTTCAATAATGCACTAGAACACGAACATAAAGTATGAAGCATCTAAACAAATCTTCCACGAAGTGAATCCTTGACAATTGTCGTTTAATTATTTATATTGACATATATATATATATATATATATATATATATATATATATATATATATATATATATATATATATATATATATATATATATATATATATATATATATATATATATATATATGTAAAGAGAATATACTCTCTTTAAATATAGAGCGCTTCTATGACACTTGTCAGATGTCTCAAATTAATCGACAGCCACATAAAGTATATAAAAAGTGAATACGTACGGCAAAGTAAGAAAATAATAATTAA
>JAATLQ010036952.1:0-45436 GCA_013421005.1 Heliconius erato x Heliconius himera | reverse complement strand
TTAAAACAAAGCAATTGGTGAAATTTTCAAGTAAATCGGTTCAGTAGTTTCAGAGAAAAATGCGGACAACAATATGTCGACAGACAGACAGACAGACAGACAGACAAGAAATTAAAAAAAAATCTTTTTGCTTTCTATTAGTCTTTTTAAGTGTCCCTCTATCCATTTCAGTCAAAATTACTAAATGTACAGACAAAATATTTTTACTGTCTTATTATATATAGAGATGAGAGTAGGCAAAAAACTATCAATTAGCAAGTAAAATCTAAGCAAGTACTAGAAACAATAGATAATGCTATTTACTGGGACAATTATCGTGTTCTAGGTTAAGGTTGATAGAATTGAATTTTCCAATGTATAACTATAAAATGGGTATTAAAATATTAAAATAAAATATACCTAAAGAACATCAAATCTTTAATCAGCAAGTTTAAAAATGTCACAAAATTGATATAATAAGTCACACCAACGCTTTTTACTATGATGATATTCAAAAAATAGATAATTAAAAAAAAGAATCTGTTTTTATTTTTTCCGTGTGTTCAAAAAATTACATATAATGACATAATGTTAAAGTACGGCCTCCGCAGTAAAAGCGACTAGTTTACCGTGTGACGTCACGAGGCGGCAGCGTACTTGCGTACCAACCAGCAGCTACTTTGGGGTTGCACTCCCGGTCTCGCTTTGAATTTATATATAGAATTACTAAAATGTTAAGGAAGTATTTTCTATAACGCTATAATAACATTCGAAAAAAGTAGTTAAAAACTAAGAAAAAAGCAGATCCGCTCGCAGCCTTTTGGGCAGACTCAACCGGATCATTACCACCCCCGGCATTTAAAACGGGCGTGATAAAGCCGCTTTACGGCACTGCGTTTCGCATCAGGTAATGCCGGGTTCCGGTGCCCAACCCACCTTAAAGGCAGGCAACGCACCTGTAGCTCCTCTGGTGTTGCACGGGGTCGTGGTAATCACTTACCTACACTCACTTCACTTTCCATAAAAAAAAGCCTCTAGTGACGTGCATTGTTATAAAGATCACTTATTGTAAGTTAAGAACATATCTACAAAAATATTCCTTAAAATGAAAATCTAACAACATAAGCTCTCCTTATTTTGGCACTTGCCTTGCGGGTTGTGTTAGCGCCGTAAGTAGTCGTTTCTAAATACATAAAATTTAAGTAATAACCTATGCTTTTAAATTAAATCAGCTTCACGCTGTATCCCGCACACAGTATGGTAGGCAGAGGGAACCTAATGCTAAGACAAGGGAACGGAGGTTCCCCACTTTCTGCCGATTCCTAGAGGTATTGCGTGTTGAGTGGCAGAACTCAACGCCGCGCTTAACCTCGACACCAGAGTGAAGAAATGGAAATATAAATTTAAGTAAATATTTCATCTCCTCGAGTGGGAATCGAACCCACAACCAGTCGGTTTTACAGTCACAACTCATGCCACTGCGCCACCACTGGCCTCATGCTTTTCTCAAGCTATTAATTTCATTTTTTTTATCTATTTTTATTAGGGAAACAAACAACATAAAATTCACAAACAATACACATTTTAAAATAATGCACAGTCCAATCAAGTTTCCACATAAAAAATTACATATAACTGACAATAACATATGATCAAATTAAAATTTATCAGATAAATAAAACACATGATAAAATATACTATTAAAATTTAGATTAATTTTTTTAAAATTAAATCAAGTTAAAAAAAAATAATTTAAATAAAAAAAATCACACTTACATTATTACAAAGATTTCTATAAATCAATATTAAATAGTTTGACTTAGATTAGTTTAAGTTATTACTTTTGTCGGATTTCCCGAGGCGCACACATATTTTTTGTTTTTAGGGTTCCGTCCCTTTTAAGGAAGAAAAAAACCCTTATAAGATCACTTTGTTATTCGTCTGTCTGTCAAGAGCCTTTATCTCAGGAACGCTTGGAGATATCGAGTTGAAATTTAAACTATACACTCAGATCTACGGTCCCTTAATTTCCTAAAAAAATTGTATTTCTATATTTACTATGGCCGTTTATATAAAAAAACGCGTATTTCGACATTATAAAAGGGAATCAAAATTAATAGAGTGCTTCTGGTAGACCTAGAATTATGAGATTTGGCAGCTAGCGTTTACAGGTAGTACTAGTTCAGGAAAAAAATCAGAAAACTGTACATTTGTGGTTAAATCTTAAAAAATAATAGCCTTATAGGGAGGCAAAATTTTGTATTATAGCCGCTAGTTCAAGTGAGGTATTAGATGACAGGGCGCTGGCTAAGCTAAGTTTCAATTTCAGAAAAAGCTCGAGATCTCCAATTTTTGTACGGAACCTTCGGCACGAGCCCGACTCGCACTTGTCCTGTTTTTTTTTTTGAATTATTTAAATTTCCATATTATTTACTTTATAATTGGCTAACGTCAAGGCACTGTGACTAACCAATAATAAGCGCGATAATTATGGGTTGAATTCCCGCTTGAAGAAATTATTTATTATTATTTTAATTTCTTTGCTTTGTTAAGACGAAGCGAGGCGACACTACGTTCTATCTATCTATACTTCTATTGAACACTTAAGAACAACAAAAATAATGTAATAGTGCAGTGGCACATTTGTGAAACTGTAAACACGACAGTTGTGTGTTTGATTTCTTCTCGGTTGAATAAATTCTTTAATATTTTTTCTTTTCCTAGCTCTAGTAAAAAGGCAAAGCGTGGATGAGATCTGCTACTCAAGACGAGCAATGCCTCGAGAATATTCAAGTAACTCTAGCGACACGGTCGCGGCGCGGCGTCCTGGGTTTGATTATAGTTGATACTATAATAATACGCAATAAATAACTTGATAGGATAGGAGTAGCCGCGTAAACACCCTAGAATAATTTTTTGCTTATCCCAAAAATTTTAGTAACAAAAAATTTACCCCGGAAAAATAAAAAAATACCTTTATACAGCAAACCTTTCGATCAAAACAAAGTCCAGGCCCTCTCTGGAAAATATCTCTAGATACGCTCATGGTTGATAATGTAAACAAATAAATTATTCAAATTAATTTAATTTAAATCAAAATAAAAATCGCAAATCAATACAAAAAAATATAATATAAATTGAAATAGTGGCAGAAGAGTAACTAACTGGCTTTAAATTTCTTTAATTTCCATACAAAAGTAATCCTAACGTCATGTCTTGATACATTTTTCGACTTCACCTATTTTAATTAATTTGTGGCCAACGGGACACTTGCTGTCACCGACTGCCGACTCCGCCAACAAAACGAGACACGCCAGTACGAGGAGACCAATCAGCAAGTAACGTGGAGAAAACATCTGGAAAAAAGAACATATATATTCCGTTTATTTTTATACTATACTAGCTTTTTACCGCGGCCTTGTTCCCGTTGGGGCGTTCACTATATTTGTATTGTAAGTTTTTGTTGTCATATACGAGTATATCAAAATCAATATAAAGTGTGCCTGTGAACGCGACAGGTTGTGAGTTTAATTTCCACTCGAAGAAATCAAATATTTAATATTTTCATTTTACTCGTTCTGGTAAAAAGGCAAAGAGCGGTGTTGCGTTCCACCAATCAACACACAATGATTCAAGCATTTGATGAAAAATTGACAACGGTGTCTTAATGAAGAACAGAGTGTATAGTGTTAACTAGGTTCCCAACTTCCTTTTGCCTACTATGCGATGTGCATAATACAATGTGTAGCTAGAAAAATAAAAAAAATAATTTAAAAAATATTATTTACGCTTCACGCTTTTCCCCTCTTAGCAGGCTACTCAGAAGTAGCTTAGTGTTAAAACTTAAAATATTCCCCGTTTGCTGTCCCATTTTCGAGATATATTCAGTGGCGGATCTCTACTTCACGCTATATCTTGCTGATTGAGCTAATAAATGATGGAAATATTCATTTCATTTTCTAAATGGGACTCAAACCCATAACTCTCGTCCTTGGTCACATTATAAATTTCTGATAAATATGAATATTATGCATGTACATATTTATTAAATAAAAAAATGCTTCACGCTGTATCTCGCACACAGCAGGGTAGGCAGAGGGAACCTAGTGTTAAGACACTCCGTTCCCCACTTTTCGCCGAATTCTGGAGCCATTGAGTGTTGACTGGCGGAACCCAACGCCGCGCTTTGCTTCTATACCAGAGCAAAGAAATGGAAATATGACTTAAATAAATATTTCATTTCCTCGAATTGGGATCGAACTCACAACCAGTCGGTTTACAGTTACACTTTGGGCCCCTGACCCGACTACAACTACGACTATCTCATATATATATATATATTTATTAAATTTTAAAAAAAGTATTTTTGTTTCATTCTATTAATAAGTACTTAATGCATGTAAATAATAAAAAAATATTGAGACGCTATGTCTATACGCGTGCAATTCTTAAAATATTTCTAAATAGTAATAAAATAAAATACAGTAATCAATAAAATGAAAAAAAAATGGAAAAATCATAGAAATTAAGAATAACTAAATTATGTTATTTATTACTTACAATGACAATATTAATGAATAAACAATAAATAAATGTAAATAAATTTGCAAAACAACAACTGGCCACAAGTGGCGTCGTCAAAACACTGCACGTTTGAGGATCTAGTCGAGAAACTGGTTTCGCTTTTAATCTATACAACTCGGTGTACAGTACGGTCAACGAGTCGTGGCTGACAAGTTAGCTAGTCGTGAAGTTAGCTGTAAATGGCTGCGCAGATTTGATATTGTCTTACATCTCTGATTATTTTCTTATCGAGTGAACAATACGCAGAAGTTCATAAAACCTAACTTCAGGGCGACCACTTCTTGTTGACCGTACTGTAAATGAAATGCGAAACAATTAATAAATATCATTGTTAATGTGTGTGAGTGGACTTTAAATTCATCAAGTTTTTTATTATCATAATTCTTTGAAGGTAAATAATATATTTTAATCTGATATTTATTTACGTATGTGACGGAATTGATAATGGAAAGAGCATACAGTGATTCATTTTATAATTTAGTAAGTTGAACTTTTTTGTTGTTGAACTAAGATCACGTTTAAAGCTGTCATTCAACTGAAAGCTTCTTTCAAAATCATTCCCTAATCAGTGTTGCCAGGTCCTGACTTTGGTGGGACTTCCTGATTTTTAGCCCAATATTAAATGTCCCGAACGGGACAGACAGTGGGCTGAAGTGTTCTGAAGGCTGATATGCAGATGGCGTAACTAGGATCAAGTCCACATGATTTTCAGCTAGTACTAACCTTAACTGGACACGAGTAAAAATTTTTCAGCTCTCCTTTGGTTCGCGAGATATAGCATTGAAAGTAAATTAACTTTTGTTACTGTTAAACAAAATGAATAATAAATAATTCCATGTGTTCAATAAACATTGTTTTTTTTTAAAACAAATTGAGATTTGTTTTTTAGTTACATTATTCAGACTTTGTGCCAGAAAAGTAGTTTGCAAAGCAACGAGGTCGACGAACGCAGTGGACATTCCAAAGAGGCTGTCATCGATGAAAACATTAAAAATATCGATCGAAATATTATATTGATCGAGATAGCTGAGATCTTAAACATATCCAATGATAATTGTTTTATCGTTGAAAGTTGAAAGTCGATGATTCTAGTCACTGTGTGACGATAATTAACCGCAATGACGCCGAGTTTTTTCGTCGATACATAATAACGAATGAAACATGGCTTCATTACTACACTCTAGAAGACAGTCGACAGTCAGCCGAGTGGACTGAACGAGGTGAATCGTACCTAAAGCGTGCAAAACGCAGCAGTCGGCTGGCAAGGTTATGGCCTTTGTTTTCTGAGATGCGCAGGGTATTATATTCATTGATTACCTTAAAAAAGACCAGATGTAGACGATATATATTTAGTTATTGCATCAATTGAAGGACTAAATCACGAAGAAATGGCCTCATTAAAAAAAAATGGTTCTGATTCATCAACACAACGTATTTTGCCACAAATCAATTCAAAAAAATTCAAGCTATGGCAAAATTGCACGAATTAGGCTTCGAATTACTCAATTATCAGATCTGGCCCCCAGCGACTTGATTTTGTTTTCAGACTTAAAAATAATGCTTGCTGGAAAACAAATCAAGACTCATGAACAGGCAATCGCCATCTGAAATTATTTTGAAGATAAAAAGAAATGTTAGTATTAAAATGGCATCGAAAAAAATATTGATCGTTACAATTGCTGTGTCTCTATCAAAGGTGGTATAATATTAAATAAAAATATATATATAAAAAAATGTGTTTTACTATGTTTTAGACATACTCGTATATACCTTTGAGACTCTACTGTGTATCTACTGTGTCGAGACCTTCTTTTATTCCGCGTACTGTACGCGCTTGTACGGCGTTACGACAGCCTACATTTTATTTATTCTTAAAATTTTATTTATTGCAATTTAGGTGTACAGTCGAAATGCCCGGCAACCCAACCAGAGACCTTCACTCGGTGGTCGGGGATGGTCCCACAGGATGCCACACCGGTTTTCATGTATTCTGCCAGTGGGGGCGAGGAGTCCTTAACTGGTGCCTGCTTGGCCAGATGTCGCGAACATGAAGACTGTGCTGCTGTCATAGTGTCGTACGGCAAAGGAACCTGTCAAGGCATCGCCGGTGGCGAAACAACCAAGTTCTACTCTGACAACGATGCCGTTTTTTTCAACAAAATTTGTTTGAAACGTAAGTATAGTGTGGTTACTTTCCGTTGAAATTTTCGAGGCATTGCGTGTTGAGTGGTGGGCCTCAACGCTGTGCTTTGCCTCGATACCAGAGCGAATAAATGAAAATAAATAAATATTTTATTTCCTCAAGTGGAGACCGAGCCCACAACCACTCGCGTTTACATTCAGACCCTTGTACCCCTGGGCCATGACTGAGCTCAACCTCACGTAGCTTATACTTTATTCAGATTTTTATATGTTTTTTGTATATTTTAAAAGTTATTTCAGTGCCAGATACTTGCAGTAAGCGCTGGTGGTCCTTAGAAAGCACACCCGGATATTACCTCAATTCTGAGGGTACTAATATAAAAGTCATAGTAAATACAACCATCGAAGAGTGCTACAACGCTATTTTCTCTACCAATGAGAAACTATATCGGTAAATATAAAAAATCAGCTTCACGCTATATCTCGCACAAAGCAAAATAGGCAGAGGGAACCCAGTGTTAAGACACTCCGTTCCTCACTTTCTGCCGAATTCTGGAGGCATTGCGTGTTTAGTGGAAGAACTCTCAACGCCGCGCTTTGCCTCGACTCCAGAACGAAGAAATGGAAATATACATTTAAATAAATATTTCATCCATATCCACAACCAGTCGGTTTTACAGTCACATTTTGTGCCACTGCGCCTTCGGTAAATATTATTTTATATATTTTCTTATAATTTTACGATTCATTGTTCACGTTTATTTTAGCTATAAATATTTCATTAGTCCTGCATTTTGCATTAAAGAATCACAGATTATTATCTAAATTGCTATCTATAATTTAAAAAAATATATACCAACCGAATTGAGAACCTCCTCCTTTTTGAAGTCGGTTAATGATTGCACGATAAATGCCAAAAGCTATAAATTTAAATATTTATGTATAAAGATAACGATTAAATTGTTTATCGAAAGCAAATCGACCATATTATATGAAAAAAGTTACTTAATTGCAAAAATCCTTCGAAATTACGACTTCGTCGAACGAACTCTATTTAATATAAGTGAATGTACCTTTTGAGGAGTGAGCGAAACTCTATTTTTTTTTGTGTAAACTACAAAAAAAAATTATGGATGGCCAGAGTGTGTGGACGGTTTCCAAGTGGAGCGGGTTCAAATCCCGTTACGTTCAAATTTTTACCTTTGTACAACACACATCAATTATTCACTAGTTTGTACCCTTTTTCAAGGTAATTGAAATTTAGATGACGAAACTTATCAGTGGTTTTGTGTCATACAAACCTGAAAAAACGTAAAATAAACGTAAATTTTAAGGCCGTCGTGGCGCAGAGGCACAAGACTGTGACTGTGAGTTGTAGATTCAATCCCTACTCGGAAGAATAAATTATTATTTATTAATATTTTCATTTTTTGGCTCTGGTTCCAAGCCAAAATTCCGACGTTGAGTACTGCCACTCAACAGGCAAGGTCTCCAGAATTCGGCGGATAGTGGCGAACGGAGTGCCTTAATACTAGGTTCCCTCTGCTTACCCTGCTATATGCGGGATACAGCGTAAAGCTGATTAAACATAAACTCTACAGTATGTCGTGGTGTAGTGGCACAGCGTTGACGCAATGACTCAACACGCGACGGTTGTGGGTTCGATTGCTAGAGAGAATAAATTATTTCCATTTCTTGTCTCTGTTAATACGACATAGTGCGGCATCGAGCGCAGCATGTCTTAACACTAAAATACCTGTGCTTACCCTAATACTTGTTTGTTTTTCACTTTCGCTTATTAATATTTAAATTTTGTAACATACAACCTCACGTTTGAATATATATATTTAAAGGTCAGGGCAATGGACTGACCCAAACAGTGCATCAGAAACATTTGCTTTGGCAAAAAAAGCGAGAGGAAACTGTGTACTAAATGGAGAAAATAAGTTCACAGAACCCGAATCGTACAGAGTGTCGAACTATTACACTATATATATAGAGAACCAATGCGGGCATGACTGTAAGTATGAGTGAGAGAGTTATGAGGTAATTAAGTTAAATCAAATCAAATCAGCTTCACGCTGTATCCCGCACACAGCAAGGTAGGTAAAGGGAACCTAGTGTTAAAACACTCCGTTCCCCACTTTCTGCCGAATGCCTCCAGCATTGCGTTTTGAGTGGCAGAACTCAACGCCGCGCTTTGCCTCGACACCAGAACGAAGAAATGAAAATATAAATGTAAATAAATATTTCACTTCCTCGAGTGGGGATCGAACCCACAACCAGTCGATTTTACAGTCACACTTTGTGCCTCTGTGCCACGATCGGCCTCAATGAGGTAGTTATTTAGTTATTTTTACAATGTTTTTTCCACATGACGCCATGTCCATTCGTTTACCTTATTACTTTAATATATAATTGAATACAAATGTTTAATTAGGATTGAGGCCAGTTGGTGACATAAGCGTGTGTCAATTTGCACACAAAACGATAGGTTGTGGGTTCAATTCTCACTCGAGCAAAACAATTTTTTTAATAATATAAATTCTTCTATCTATTTCTCAACACGCAATGCCTCTAGAATTCGGCGGAAAATAGAGAGCAGAGTGCCTCAATACTAGGTTCCCTCTGCCTACCCTGCTACATGAGGGATACAGCATAAAGCTGATTAAAAAAATAATTTGGTATTTATTAATATTAATGTTCATATATTTATGCGGCTGTTTATGCCCTGACACATTCTAAGTGCCCATGGTGACTTTGACTTTTGTTACATCGGAACGACTGACGTGATGTACCTTATAAAGCGTATCGATAAACTAACTTTTTTGCATATAAAAAAAAATATAATATTTTGCACCAGCAGTTTTTAGGTATACTTATTGTAATATAGAATTCCAGAAATTATTTTCTAAAAAAAAATAATACCGTGTTTTCAGATCCTAAAAAAATTGACCGCTGTTCATATGAAGAATATTACAATCAGACGATAAAGCACGTGGATTTGACAGTTAATAATTATACTAAGGACGAGGTGACCAAAAAATATATATATTTAAGATAATTTAAGATTTTTTAAATCACATGCACATATAGGCATGTCGGCAGCTTCTGACTCCGTCCAAATCCTCCTCGGGGAAAGATTATATTTATTTTTTAGCTTTGGTAGACGAAGCGCGGCGTTGAGTTCCGCTACTTAACACGCAATGTGTAAAATGCTGGGCAGAAAGTGCGGAACGGGATGTTTAACTTAACATTAATATTCTTCCAGAGTTATAACTTATAAAGGTTATAAACATTTAAATGACCTATGGTACATTTTATTAGAAATTGCGACACTATATACAAATATTATTGTAATATAAATATTTGCATATCTAATCAAATTTGTAACCGCCTTTAAGAAAAAGGAGGTTGTCAATTCGCCGGAATCTTTTTGCAGCTATATTTTTGAGACATTGCTTGCTTGAATTGCGGAACTCAACACTGCTGTCTTGTACTTGTACTCTATTCCCTTAAATGAGAATCGAATTTGATTCGATTCGTTCGAAACTTACCGAGCTTAACGAATTTACCTGTAAATAGTTGGGCAGATTTAATTGCACGATTTTTCTTACCAAGTGAACAACGCGCAAAGGTTCATAAAATCTAACTTGGCCACGACTTGCTGACCATACTATTCTTATAATAGCTTATATAGTAAATTGCAACACATCTGTTATTTAATATTTTTGATATTTCCTTTAATAAATAATAGACTATAGGTATCCTAATTTCGTATTCTAAACGTTCCATATTCTTAGAACATTTCGTTTGAATATTAAAAGTGCATAGATTATAATATTTAAAGATCTTCTATAATAAAGGTTTTTATTTTATATATTATTTTACGTTTATTGAATTGCTCACTATGACGTCAGTATATGTGCTTTAAATAATGTAACAAAAAATATTTCGATCAATTTTACATCCAAATAGGTTTAAAGAATGCCGAAGCTATTGTTTTATAAATTTGGCGGAAAGTTCCTCATTTTCAGGAGTGTTATAACACTAGGTTCCCTCTACCTACCCTGCTGCATAAACATAATGTTATATAATTTTAAATAGTGCAAATCGGCATGCGAAACCGAGACAAGGTTCGTATGCCGCGGGTTCACTTGGTCAGTTGGCCGGGCGCGCGGGATCTGTGATCTCCACAGCGAGGACCTCGTCACCACTGGGTCTTGGCTGCTACGACGCGTATCCAGAGCTACTTACTATCGCCGAGTTGTCTGTCTTAATAGTAAGTTTTTTAAAATTTCATACAAAAAGACAATGGAAATTGAAATCGAACCCACAATCCGCGGTGTTTACAGTTCCACGCTTGTACCTTTGCTTCTCTGCGCCTTTGCTACTAGACTCATAGATCATATTTTCTTTATCTCAGGTCATGGTAAGAAAACCGCGGCGTTGAGTTCCGCTCATTGTTCATCCAAATTGGACAGAAAGTGTTTAACACTAGGTTTCTTCTGCCTACACGGGAAAAAGAACGAAGTTGCTTTTTAGCATTTTCAACAAACCAAAATACTTGGAAATCCCGCTTGCCTAAAATTTGTTGTTATTTATAAAACCTGATTATATATAATAACACTTAAAAAAAACTTCTATTAAGTATAAGCAATTTCGTCACATAAGGAAAACGATATATGTAGATTTTAAAAAATTTGAATTAATTTAGCATTTTTTTAGGCCAGTCGTGGCGCAGAGGCACAAGCATATTCCATCTGTAAACACAGCGACAGGTCGAGAGTTCGATTCTCACTTGAGGAAATGAAATATTTAATATTTTAATTTCCACGCTCTAGTAACGAGGCAAAACGTGGTATCGAGTTCCACCAGTCAACACGGAATGCCTTAGAAACGTCTTAATATAGAAACGGAGTTTATACTAGGTTCCCAGGTTTCCTCTGCCTACCCTGCTGTGTGCCGTGCACAGCGTGAAAATATGCTTTTTATTACTTAAAATATATCTAATTATGTGCATTTCTTAGCTCAGGCAAGAGTCTTTGTCTTCTTTGTTAAAGAGCAGAACGAAGAAATCATGACACCAGATTCCCTTAGATTGATATTAGATAGGTCTAATAATAATACTTTTTTTCAGTCAGTGTAGAATGTGAAGGTTCCCATTTAGTAGTAACATACAAACCACGTGGAATATTCCGGGGACGGGTGTATGTCCCAGGACGTGGTGATCGTTGTAGCGCCCGAGCTCTGACCCCGACTTCGCCCGTTCGTCTTGCTCTGCCTCTACTGGGTGATTGTGATGTTAACTTCGCTTACGCTATCTCCAAGGGACCTAATGGAGTCGTGAATAGGTGATTTTTATTTATTTTGTATCACGCTGTAGTGCAGTGAGAGCATATTGTCCAGAACAGAGTGTCCGTTGTGCATAGGTACCTATTGAGAGACGAAACCCATGACTTTGCTTATCGTCTTCATAGAGTAAACTTTGTAAAACTGCTAAATCTGTATTTTATTTTTTTGTTATTTACATGTTTATGCCATTCCAAAGTGTTAAAGAAATAAAATCTACTTCTATTTTATCTAGTTGAGAATACTATCAATTTTCACAATTAAACGTATCTCCTGAGAATTTACTTAATATATATTATGATTTAGTGTTAGAAGGTTTACACTGTAACCCAAGGTTATGCTTTATTATTTTCACATCTAAACAAATTAAATAAATAGAAACTAGAGAAAAAGGTTTAATAAAAAAATATTTCTTACTTAAACAGGACAATGGCATACGTGATGCTGATGATTCAGAACAATCCAATAATTCAGACGGCGGGTGACCGCTGGGTGCGCGTGGGCTGCTCCCCCGGGGCCGGCGCGAGAGGTTATACTAAAGTTGACGCAACTGTTGCTGTACAGGACACTATGTATGATATCATCTTTTTTGTCTTACGGCGTATCCCGGATATAGCAGGATAGACAGAGGGAACCTAGTGTTAAGACGCTCCATCCGTATAAAAAGTGGGGGGCACCCTCCACTTTTTGTACCTTTTTTATATCACTTAAAAAGTGATCTATTGACATTCTGTACCCCACGTTTTTACATTATTTTTAATCATTCTTTTTTTTTATTTTTAGATATTTTTTATAATCCTTTGTTTTCTTTAAAATTAAGCAATATGACATAAGGGAGTTTCTCGATTGTGGAAAAATTATATTTATTCCATGGTTCAAAAGTGCGCGCAAAAGTCTATTTGAATAAATAATATTTAGAACTTATATAATAATATTTTTCTCAAAGACGACCATCTTTGGTAAGTGAATCTCAAGCGCAGAGAGAGGAACACGGGCCCAGCGCTATATTTGGCAGTGGTACAACACCGCTCACTATGTACGTGGTCCGAGCAAATGAAGAGTTGGGATCAGATGGCGTCTCTTTGGGGGAGCTCCTTGAACTTAGAATTGAAACTACAGGTAGGTATTAAATTTGTTTTTAGTTAAAACGAAGATACTTAACAGCAGTTCGTGGTCGGGGGTCGGAACATTGGGTTTCCAAAAAAATTTTATATTAAATATACACTATTAGGCCAGTCGTTGCTCAGGAGCAAACGCGTGCCACTGTAAAGGAATTGAAATATTTAATATTTTTATTTCCTCGCTCTGGTAACGAGGCAAAGCGCGGCGTTGAATTCTGCCACTCAACATGAAATGACACCAGAATTCGACAGCAAGTGAGGAACGGAAGTAGTTTATTGTGAAGATAGTGTGTTAAAACTAGTTTCCCAGGTTCCCTCTGCCTACACTGCTAAGTGTAGTGGGATACACAGCGTTAAGTTAATAAAAATACGTTTAATTCGATTTAAGAGTTTCATTTAAATGCATATATAAAACAATATAATTATATTTACAGATGAATCTGAAATTGAAGCGTATCATTTGGTAGCATCTTCAAGGCTTGGAGACAGTTCCATTTTGCTGTTGGACAGCAGAGGTTGTCCTACGGGCCAGGTATAAAAACATGCATAATATTCTATAGTATTTTTTACTATTATAAAAACTAATAATAATGATTTTGAATTCAATACCCACTAGGTAAATTAATCATTTTCATTTCCTCGACCTCAACAATGGGGCGAAAATGGGGAACAAAGTGTCTTACACACTATATTCTCTCTGCCTACCCTGCTGTATGCGGGGTATGTATGCTAAAGCTTAAATAAATAACAAGTATAAAAATTTCTTGTAATTTACATGTCACAGACGAAATATTTTATTCAATTGCGCTTTCATCATTTTACAGATGAATTATATTATTTATTTCACCAGAGTGAGGAAATAATAAATAATTCCCCTGTATGGGAATCGAACCCAAAACAGTCGCGGCTAAAGTCGCACGCTGGGCCACTGCGCCACAACGATGTCTACGACGAAACAAATTAATAAATATTTATATTTCAATACTTACTTAGAAAATATATTACTTAGAAAATATATAAAAATTTGAACGTAGCGGGACTCGAACCCGCGCCTCCTGGAAACCGACCATTCGCTCTGACCACTAAGCCATACGTTCTCATCAAGCTACGTTGAAATTTTTAGAAATTTTCGCTACCCAAAGAATATTAAGAATAAGATAATTACTAAGAATTATATATATATATTTTCTAAATAATTATCTATTTTTCTTTCCTAAGTGTGGAATAACACTTTAAAAATGTTAAAAATAAATGATTTCATTTGTGATGAAACACAAATTATTAGAAAAGTTTGCCATACTAAATTTATTTTATTTCCAGGTCGATTTTCCATCATTTACTAGATCGCGCTTTGGAGGAACGCAAAGGCTGTCGTCCCGCTTCAGGGCGTTCCGTTTCCCGATGTCCCAAATTGTGCGATTCGCGATAATGGTTAGGTTTTGTGAAAACAAATGTCCGCCGGTGAGTATAACTGACATTTTTTTTTTAATTTTAAATAAATCATCAGCTTCAAGCTTTATCCCGCACACAGCAGGGTAGGCAGAGGGAACCTAGTGTTAAGGCACTCTGTTTCCCGTGTAACGCCCAGTTCAGACGTGTTGCACTGAGTGGCGGTACTCAACACCGCACTTTTGTCTTGATACGAGAGGAAAGAACTGAAAATATTAATAAATAAAAAATCATTCCTCCAGCGTGATAGTCAAGCCTTCGCATTACAGTCACACGCTTGTGCCTCTTGCCATCACACGCCATGACAGCCTCAGATCAGACTAGTTCAACACAAGAAATATTAGCTAATATATATTTTTTTTATAATTACTTTTTGAACTTCTGATGTTCTTTTATTCATTTGTTTCAGTTGAATTGTAGGAGAATGGACCAATTGAGAAACATAAGAGATGCTAATGACACATACCAGGCGACCGATTCAGAATTTGCAGCGAATGTTAAAAAGGAGGTTCGCGAAATATTTTATTTTATTTTATAATTACGACGCCGTAGTGGTTTAGGGGCACAAAGGTGCGACGGTAAACGCGATGGTTGTGAGTTCCATTTACACTCGGAGGATTGAAATATAGAATATTTTCATTTCCTTTGGTGACGAGGCAAAGCGCGGCGTTAAGTTCGACCACACAATACGCAATGCATCGAAAATTAATGGGGGGATGCAGTCACTTACCACTAGGTTCCCAGGTACCCTATGCCTACTCTGCTATAGGGTATTAGCATGAAGCTAAAAAAATTGAAAATTAAATCTTAATTTAATTATATTACAGTTAGGAGTTATACCGGTACAATGGAACGTCTGACTGTAATAGCAATTATAGTGTGGGTTCGATTCCAACTAGGAAGAACAGTAGTGAGACAACGTGTGGCGTTGAGTTCTGTCACTCAACATTCATTGACACCTGACTTGCTGCGGGATGAGACGTGAAGCTATAAAAACACATTTAATGTTATAGGTGTCGTGGGCTCCACAGGTAGTAGCTCAGGGTGGAAGGGCAGAATGCGCGGGAGGCACCGGTCAAGTTCCGCTGGAACTTGAAATGGTGGTCGGCTCGCGAGATATTCTATCCTCTGACACTCTAGTACGAGCTGATCATCGCTCTGCACTACGTAAGAATATAACGTTTTCCTTCTTTTTAAAGTGAAAAAACGCTACTATTCAATCTATTTGTGAAAATATGCCTTTGTTATTCTGATACAGAAAACACAATGATTTCACGAAATCATCGATAAGCATTAGTCTCATACACTTATGGATATACAGTAGATATATATCAAATCATGTTTGGTCTGACTAATAAATAATTGGACATTTCATGAAATAGTTATTTCTACAAGATCACCACAACATATGTACTTATATATGTGGTGGTGATATTGTAGAAATAATTATAACAAAGAGATTTTTTTTATAATTATTTCTACAATATCACCACCACATATATTATATGTATTTTTTTATTTATATTCTGCTTATAGCTGAAGATATCCATGTTAGTGACACGCCTTTGGTTTGCGTACATGAGCTGCTGCTGGTGGCGCTGGTACTCGCGTGGCTAGCAGTGCAAGTGCTCCTATTGTTAGGGTGCTGTGTATTGGTAAAGAGGTAAATAATAAAATATATTAACTACTACTATATTATTCATATGTCTAGGTCATCGTGACGCAGGAGGACGATGTCTGATTCTTAACGCTAGGGGTCGTAGAGTAGGAGGGGGATGTAGATTCGATCCCCGTTTGGAGGAATGATTTTATTTAATTACCCCTTCTGGTAGGCAAAGCGCAGGATTAACTTCTTTCACTCATTACGCAATGGCTCGAAAATAGAGTTAAAAGTAGATAACGAAATATCTTAAGTAGTTTGGAAGTTCCCTCTGACTACCCTGCGATAGTGAGAGAAAAGCCTGCAGTTAAAATTAAAGTTTTAATTTTTTCTTGCAGGTATAGAAATTTGGCCGAAATGAGTATGCAGAAGGATTATCACTCTTTTGACAATATAGGCTTCGAGACCAGCTCCACGCATCGCCGCGTGCACTGGCCGGACCAAAATATAGATATCATACACACTTAGTAAACACAACTTCGTCTACATTTAATTAAAACCAAAGAATCATTATCATTATAGCAGCACATAGTAGAGTGGGCAGAGGGAACCTGGGAACCTAGTATCAAGATACTCTGTTATCATTAAGACACTTCCGTTACCCACTATCCGCCGAATGTAAATATTAAATGTTTCATTTCCTCGAGTGGGAATCGAACCTACAATCTTACGCGTTTACACCCACACGCTTGTGCCCCTGCGCAGACTGGTTTCATCGTTAATTATAATAACTTATAATTCATGAAACCAAATGTAGATGATATTGTGTATATATTGTAATTATTTATTATCTGTTGTATAAAGAATGCGAAATAAATTCACCGATTTTTTTAAATTTTGTTTTTCTTTCCTATTGTATAGTGTCTTGTTGTCATTATTTTTTATATTATTTTTTATATTATGTTTTTTAAAATGAAGAGAACCAAGTCAATGATAAGATTGATGTAATTTTGGTTATATGTCGACCATAAAATATAACACAATTTCATTTTATTATTACTTTATTGAAGGTAGGTACGAAAAATCTTCACATAGTATCCGCACACGGCAGGGTAAGCAGAGAGAACCTAGTGTTTAGACATCTCGTTCCCCATTTTCCGTCGATTTTTGGTTTTAAATAAATTATATTTATCATTGTTGTTTTAATTTTATGTCAGAACTAAATTGCCAAAACGTACTTTTCTAAAATAAGAGAATGTATCAAGTTCTACTTTTGAACCAACGTTATATTATAGTTCAAAATTATCTATGTTAAAAAAATAAACAAGCATAATTTAAAACATTTACATTTTTTTAAAAAACTTACATATTCTATATTTTCTTTTTATATTATTTTGCTATTAATTATGAATATAAAATCTTATAAGAATTTCTTTTTTAAATCAAAAAAAAAGTCGGTAAACTTTGATAATAATAAAATGTAATAATTATAAAAAATAAAAAAAAATATTTGATTCGTTAGTAGGTATGTAACATATATTCGTAATAAAATTTTATACGTTTCTATTATTTCACATGATGTAAGTTAGCGATGTACTATAAGCGAAAATATACATATATTATAACGGTTTTATTGAGTAATTTAATTTATTATTGAGTAGTGTTGCCAGTTGCATATAATAGGGGTGGCGCAGGCGCAGGTGGGGGAGCAGTGCCTGGTTGCCGGCCGCCTCGAGGCGCGGTTTGCCGCACACTTTGTCGATTAGACGCCGCATTGTAATGATAACCTTCAAATTTGTCACCGCCGCCGGTCTGCGATGGGTACGTCGCCGTGCCCATGTACATTATCTTTAAAAAATAAAATACTATTATGTCAATATAGGTTGTGGCGCTGGCAAAGGTCTTGGCATTAAGAAACTCTTCAACTTCTGCACATTAGAGACAGTACGTCGTAGACAGAGAGAATTCTCCACTTTCTGCCTGCATGTGTGTCGAGTACTAGGTATATTATTTTCCTTAAGAAGGTGGAGAACATATTGATGTATTTTAGAAATACAGCTACTATTAGCATCTAAATATTAATAAATACAACTTACTTGTGGCCGATAACCATCGGGACCGGCTTCGTATTCTACGAGTTGTGTTCTACCATCAGGTAGAAGTACGTGGTAAGAGCCTTGAGCACGGTCGTCCTTACGCTTTTCATTATGGCCAAAATCTAAGGAAACTGCATTATCTTGAACGTCATACGTAAATTCATAATTGGCTGGGAGCTAACAAAAAAAAATTAAATAAATATTTACTCTATAGGTACCTACATATAATTTAAAAATTATTATATGTATACATACAGTTGGCTCAACAATTGGTTTTTTGACATTTCCATTCGCTGGTTTCGGTGGTAGATATTCTTGGGCTGCAGCAAAAGATTTCAATGAAATCCAAGCTAAAGCTGACACCTGGAATAAAAATAAATGTAGGCAAAAATCTAAATAATATGTATTTTAAATAATAAAAGTTTTTAGTTAAAAGACTCACGCAAAATATTTTCCACATTTCGGGAGTGTTCTGCTACAGTAAACGAAGAGTTATGGGGTAAGCTTGCAACTGTCGAAGTATATAAACGGCCAACTTGCGGTCGCAAGAGCGCCGTCCCTGTTATTTTCATTATAATGCCGCACGACCTACGAAAAATTTCGAAATAAAAGTAACTATAATTATTACCATTAAGCCTAACAGCAACTTAGGTGCGAATCATCCCAAAGTATTTTTACAATTATTCTATTTTTTATTTATATGTATAAAATAAAATACAAAAATATAAATATATTTTGTTTTATACATATTACGCAGTTAATTATTATTTCAGTTGACAAAAAGCTGGCTATATGTTCGGTAATTAACTCTAATAATTTTGAACTCGATGAATTGTTTATTTTTATACAATACTTTTCTAATAAATAATGAAAAATATAACAGATTAATAAGAACCAGCACAGATTCTGATTGGAGTAGGTTGAACATGATGGCAAACTCGCAACAAACGGCGAGATTAATGTAAGGAGGGAGGTAGATATGGTACCCAGAGAATAAATTATTTCTTTATTATTTAGACTTACGTAGAATTTCGCTCATAGAAGGGTTGGCTGGCGACGGGAACGTGGAAACCAAGTGTCTGTTGATGCGTTCCCCACTTTCCGCTAAATTCTTGAGGAATTCGTGTTGAGTAGTGGAACTCTACGCTGCAATTATATCCTATCCTATCTAATAAAAATAGACCTGGCAAAATCAACTTCATAAAAAATGTAGTGTCGACTAAAGGGGCACAAAATGTGACTGTAAAACCGTCGGGTTGTGAGTTCGATCCCCCACTCGATGAGATGAAATATTTATTTAAGTTTTTATTCCCATTTCTTCGCTCTGGTGTCGAGGCAAAGTGCGGCGTTAGTTCTACCACTCCAGAATCCGGCAGAAAGTGGGGAACGGAATGTCTTAAAACTACGTTCCCTCTGCCTACACTGCTGTGAGCTTGATACAGCGTGAAGCTGATAAAAATATAAACTATAGTGATTGATAAGGTGATATATTTTAAAACTTACTTGATGTTATATCGATCCGTAGAATATATCAAAACTTATACAAAGCTTCGATGCCATATATCGTGCTCGTGCTGTAATCATCGAGTGAGTTCGATACATCAATACGTTCGATACATCAATATCGTATATATTGTTATTCAACATCACTATTTTTGACATTGACAGTGACAGTAATTGTATGTAACAGACTCACGTGTGTAAATGCTATAATTTATAATAAAAAATATTAATTAAAGTTTTATTTAAAAGCAGTTTAAGTATTAAATTTCGTTTGTATATTCATATACGTATTAGTTGTTAAAGTGAAAACATAAACTTGCATCATGGTAACATATATATTTTTAATTCTTACATTTTGACCATAAAGTGGCATGTATGTTTAAGATTTATAACAAATTATATTGTATGTTACAGGGTAAACAACGTAAAACGAGAAAAATAGTAGAAAAGAGATTTGCGCAAATGAAGAAAGTAATAAATCCAAATGACAATAGAATAAAAGCTAAATTACGATCAGAGCCGTTAAAGAAGAAGAAAATTGATCCGCATGAGGTTAAAATCAGAGAAGTTCCACAAGCTAGTTCTGCTCTATTCTTCCAATACAACACTCAACTAGGACCTCCATATCACATATTAATAGATACGAATTTTATTAATTTCTCAATTAAGAACAAATTAGATATAGTGCAAAATATGATGGACTGTTTGTATGCTAAATGTATACCATATGTAACAGATTGTGTTTTAGGTGAATTAGAGAAACTTGGAAGAAAATACAGAGTAGCTTTGAGAATAATAAAGGATCCCAGGGTTGAAAGGCTTGCTTGTTTACATAAAGGAACATATGCTGATGATTGTATTGTACAAAGAGTGACACAACACAAATGTTACATAGTTGCTACTAACGATAGAGATTTGAAAAGAAGGATAAGGAAAATTCCGGGTGTGCCAATTATGTATGTAGCCGAACACAAATATACTATTGAGAGGATGCCAGATGCTTATGGAGCGCCAAAAGGGGCTATATAAAGTAGTTATTTATAATTTTATTGTATCCTTATTTTATACTATAGTAATAAATATTTTTTTAATTGTATTTACTTTTTTTATTATTAGAGGCCAGTTGTGGCACAGAGGCACAGTGTGACTGTAAAACTGCCTTTTTGTAGGTTTGATCCTCACTTGAGGAGATGAAATATTTATTTCAATTTATATTTCCATTTCTTTGCTCTAGTGTCAAGATAAAGTGCAGAGTTGAGTTATATGAAAGATGTACAAATTATTTTGTTATTTATGGGTTTGACCCTCATTGAGAAAGAACAAAAATTATCCAACCCTAATGAATTAACCATAGTGTCATTTGAACCATAATAACTCTGTCTATGTCACATGTATGGAGAATACATATAGATTTAAAGAAAAAAGCTGAAAAAGTACATTTTTGACATAAATGCACATTCACTAGTGACTCATCTGGTGGGTTTCAAAAAAGTGCTGATATTCATATGGTTTGAATATATTGAATACTCTTCTTAGAGTATTAGTCAGGCTGATCAGATTGGCAGATGTGGTAGTTAGGAAAAAATAATTCAAAGTCAGCAGAGATAATTTAATATTTAGTAATATTGCTCTTCACCATACCCACATTCTCCTAAAGAAAAAATAATTAAAATAAAACAATTTATATTGATTTATTCACAATACATATTTATTAGTTAACCTTGTACTACAATGTTTATTAAAAAATTATATATATTATATTGTTGTATTGAGTGCACTTGGAGAACCAACTACATCAATGATCTCTCCAATAGGCTTTGCTTCAATATCAGAAGTAGTATTACATAAAGATGGAGGAATATGTAGGGTCTGAAACAAAAAAAAAGATTATTTTAAATGAAATGATGATTCTCACGTGAAAAATGTGCAAAAATTTTAAAAAATCTAACGTCAGCTCGGCCACGATTCACTGACCGTAATGTTTTTAACATTTCTATTCATATAATGTTTTTCAAATCTGATCTGTTAGAAAGTAGTAACAAATCTGTTAAATTTAATATAAATATTAAAAGTTAATAATTTAGTATACCTTTCCAGGGTTAAGCGCCTCATATTGATGTCTTAAGGCTTGAAGTTCAAATTCGTATGATGCTAAAGCATTCTTAAGATCTAAAGCCAACGCCAGATCTGACCGTAATTCATTAAAGTGCTTGCAAATGGCCTCAGTTGGTGTTGGTGTTATATCTGTTAAAATAGAATAAATAATATAATATAGACGTCGTGGTGCCAGGGCACAGGCGTACGACTGTAAACGCGACTGTTGTGGGTTCAATACCCACTCAGAGGAGTGATAGATTTTATATTTTTTATTTGCTCTAATAACGAGGCCAAGCGCAGTGTTGAGTTCTGCTACTAAATGAGAATTGCCAGAATTTGGCGGAAAGTGTGGAATGGAGTGTCTTAACACTAGGTATCCAGGTTTCCTCTACCATGCTATGTGCCGGATACAGTGTTAGGCTTAAATAAAATTTAAATTAGCTTAAGTAAAAAAAAAAAAAATAAAAAACAAAATATTTTTTTAAAAACTTATAAAAAAATCAATGTAGCAGGCAACACATTTTTAAAAAAGTATTTTTCTTTCTTAGTGTGGATTAACACTTTAAAAATGTAAAAAATATATAAAAAAAGAAACTAAATATTTTTGAACAATTGTATAATATAGCAATTAAATGTAATTATATAAAAACATATTTACCAATATTCATAATACGCAATTCCTGTTCGATAGCTTTAGTTTTCCGTTGTCCCACACCGGGAGGCAGCTTCATGCGTTGCGACCTCAGCCACACTCCCGTCCCTCGCGCTTCGGGGAACTTTATGCCGGACCACTCTACTGTCTGTTGATAATATATACATAGAATTATTCTGTTATTTTAAAAACAATTTCCTTTTTTTTATTTACGCTGAATTTCACATATAGAAATGTAAATAGAGGGAACCTAGTGAAAGTTGCTTTGTTCCCCGTGCACTGCAGAATTCTCGTATGCTGAACACGCAGGCGACATTGCACGTTCAAGAACGAAATCCATCACGCTTTGCCTCGTTACTCTCATGTCTTCCATGAACAGACAGTGATCATTTACTATTTTATTATACATCTAGAATAATTTTTAACAAAATCAGATTAAAAAATAAATCAGCTTCACGCTGTATCCCGCACACTGCAGGGTAGGCAGAGGGAACCTAGTGTAAAGACACTCCGTTCCCCACTTTCTGCCGAATTCTGGAGGCATTGCGTGTTGAGTGACAGAACTCAACGCCGCGCTTGTCCTCGCCACGAGAGCGAAAGAAATGGAAATATAAATTTAAGTAAATATTTCATCCCTTCGAGTGGGGATCGAACCCACAACCAGTCAGTTTTACAGTCACACTTTGTGCTCCTGCGCCACGATTGGCCTCGAATTAAACCAAACAGATTAATAATAAAAATATACAATGACTTACAACAGTCTCAACAGTCCGAATGGGCCTTTGTTGAGTTGCAATCTTTTTCTTGTGCAGTTTCCTATCATGTCGTCTTGCTATATTTGAAGCTGCACTCGGTGTAGAGACAATTTCATTGACGACATTCTGTTGGGAATTTGAAACCCCATTGCCGCTGTCCGCCCGAGAAATAAGTTTTTGTAAATCTTGTGTTTTTCTTTCTCGTTCCCTTTTCCTAGCTTCTATTTTCTTTAACTCGGCTAGTAGCATTTGTTCTTCATCGATCTACGTAAATTATTCGTTAAAATTAATTAGAAACTATATACTTTTTTTTTATTCACACTGTGTCTCATATACAGCACGGTAGACGGAGAAAACTTAAGCGCGGATTTATAAACAGCTCTCAAGTCTAAAATTGATCTTGAAAGTGATTTATAAAAACGAGCCTTAGTGTTAAGACCCTTAATTTTCGAGACATTGTTTGTTGAGCAGCGGAAAATCAACGCCGCGCCTTGTCTTCTTATTGTGGAGATAAAAAGTAAATAATTCATATATATCAGCATAATAATATTATATAATTTAATGTATAACTAACATTTTATCGTTACACAGTACAGTCGAAGTCATGGCTGCCTTGAATTAGGGTGAAAAAAGAAAAACGAAATATACTATAAAAATATATACCATACAAAAATTAGGATTATGGATTATTATGTCTTTTTTCAATCAAATCAAATATCATTCCCCCAAACGGAAATCGAACCAACATAACAATCGCATTTACAGTACACAACATGAGTTGAATAATTATAGATATATCTACCTGTTCTTGTGTCCTGTCGAATAATCGTTTAAGTTGTTCCTTCCTTTTCCTTTCATGTTCGGCGTCATAGTGATACACTCTCTTCTCCCCATTGACCATTGTCACCGAGTTTGACCAAGGATTAGTTTTAACCTAGAACAATAATCAAACAGACAACAAACATTATATATATATACTTTATAAAAATTATAGTTCATAAAAATATATAATATTTCTTTTTTTAGCTTCATGCTGTATTCCTTCCTGCACTTGGCATGATAGGCAGGGGAAACCTAGTGATAGCAGACTTCGTTGTCTACACACTGCTGAATTATTGTGACCTTACTTTATTTTGTTGAGTGGCTGAATTCAACAGCACATTTCGTCTTGTTACCAGAGGAAGCAAGGAAATAAAAAATACTAAATATGAAGTATTACCCCCGAGTGGGAATCGAACACACAAACGTCGCGTTTACAGATGCACCTCGATATTATGTTTGTAATTATAAATAAATTTAAAGTCTAGGCTATTAATAAGTCCAAATCTTATAAAAACTAAAAACAAATCAGGCAAGATGAAAAAAGAGTTATCAATTTTATACAAACAAGCCAGCACTTGAATAAGGTACGACTGAAAGCAGCACAAGCAAAATACAATAGAAAATAGTATAACACACTATAGAAGCACTAAAACAGCCTACAAACAACTATTTTCTCATACAACACACGAAACAATATCAAGAAAAGACTTAACAAAATGTGACTTAAAAAGAAAATGAGTCGATATTATTTTGTTGTCAATTGAAATAAAAATTTACCCAATTCTGGTTTAAGGGTCTTTTAAATTTGAATTGAATTCTAATCTACTAATACTATCTTCAAAGTACCTTATAGAAATAAATTGATTATCTTCTATAAACTACTTACTTTACTCAAAGTAGCACAAATACTATAATATCTTTCTTTCAAGTCCTCAACACTCCTGTCTCGGAATGCTGCACGGTCCCATCTATCATGTATTACAATAAATCGAAGATCAAATCTCTGGCACAAATCGATTAAATGATCAGTTTCGGCTTGACTCCAGTCTTCGGACTTTAAAAACTGGTTGTACTCTGATTCTGAATATGATGGGATTGATACTTGCTGTGAAAATAAATAGGTAATGTTTTTATTAATATTTATGAAAATTAGGTTAGTCATTGCCATGCAATGGGGGCAATATTCAATTGTGAAGATGATGGTTGTGGTTTCCATTTGAATTCAGGAGCTAATTTCATTTAATGCTTTGCCAAGACAAAGCTTTGCATTAATTTCTGTCGCTAACCACACAACTTGTGTTATTCCGTGGAAGAAGTGTTTTTACTTTGAAAATCTGGAAATAGTCAATAGTTTCTCTATACTATATGCAGAAAAACAATGTTTACACATAATTTACCTTATTGAACTGTGCAAATGGGTATTCTTTTGCATCATCAGATGCTCTTTTCCAATGATGAAATACAGCATTATCTTTGCGGGCAGGGTTTGTAAACGGGGCCCACACCCATTTCCTTGCTTTTCTCATGCCAAGTTTAGCCTTAGTTTGTTTATAGGCTTTACCTAAGAAGTGTAAACAAATAAAAGATTTATTTGATGTGACTTTTGGTACATATTATCCATAGGATCAGATGTAAATAAAGTATTTTACCAGTATCTGTAGGTAGCAATGGAGGTAGGTCCTTGTTATCATTGTATAATAGAGCAAACACCTCGCGATGCATGCCTTCAGGACGACGGACAGCTTTTGCAGTAGCATATTTCTTTTTTATTTTATCACCATGTATTATACTATCCCTGGTTATCTCTGAAGCTCCAGGCTGTTCAATATCTAATATGTCCAAAATATCTGCCATTTTTATTATGGTCGTTTCGTATAGTCGTCGTTTTGTATAGTCATTTACTTAAGGATTTACTATACTTATTTGTCTATATAACTTAGTAGAATATTATATTTTCTTTTTTCGATCAATCACAATTCACAAAACATTGTTGACAGATTGAGAGTTACTATTTTTTATTTCATGTCTACATTCGGTGCTGCCAGTGACAATAATATTTTTTTTATAAATGATATACAAAAATTATCGTCATGTAATTCATTATTAAAGCTAAATTAAAATTTGAATTTAAAAAATACACACTTTACATATATGCATAGAAAATAAGAAGTCAAAATGCGTTTATTTTTTATTTATTTATTACCATTTAACTAGTTAGTACAAAATCATCAATATACATAACATCTAAAAACCAAAAACCTTTGTAACGATTTTAAAATTGTTCTTTATATTACACAATTAGAATTTTCAATAAACTTAAATACTATTTTATTATTCACAATTGTTTTTTAATACTGTTTTGATATTTTTTTTCTTTTTAATAACATTATATAATATTTTGAACGTTTTTAAAGTGTTATTCCACACTTAAGAAGGAAATTTATTTTCTACATAGCGTGTTGAGTGGTACAATTCAACGTCCGGCTCGCCTTGGTGTTAGTGTGAAGAAATTAAAATATTAATAAATAATAATCATTCTCTCGAGTGGGGATCAAACCCACAACGGTCGCGTTACATTCATACCCTTGTGCCCTTGCGCCACGACGGCCTCATTTATTTCATTTCTATTATAATTATATATTAAATATATTTACTCTTCAGTCATCTAGCCGGACAAATTGAGACGAGCGGAAAATAGAATAGAGTACAGTACGATCAACGAGTCGTTCCTGCCCTGAAGTTAGGTTTTCTGGATCTGGGTTTTAGTTTTTGCGCGTTGTTTACTCGGAAAGAAAATAATGAAAAATAAGAAAAAATCCAAAAAATTAAGTCAGCTATTTACAGGGCGACTTCAGGGTGGCCACGACTCCTCGGCCGTATCGTGCCTAACTAGTGACGAACCACTAAACTAAGCAAAACAAAATATTTAAACTTCTTGGAAACCGTCCAAATATAAGGTTAAAATGTTAACACGTTTCCAAACATTTTAATTAATTAGCTTCACGCTATATCCCGCACACAGTAGGGTAGGCAGAGGGAACCTAGTGTTAAGACACTCCGTTCCCCACTTTCAGCTTAATTCTGGAGGCATTGCGTGTTGAGTGGCAGAACTCAACGCCGCGCTTAACCTCGACACTAGAGCGAAGAAATGAAAATATAATTTTAAGTAAATATTTAATTTCCTCGAGTGGGGATCGAACCCACAACTAGTTGGTTTTGCAGTCACACCTCGTGCCGCTGCGCCACGACCGGACTCGCCTCCAAACATTTTCATTTCATATATATATTCATTTTTTAATGTCAAAATATTTCCAGTTACAATTTTTACTGTTTTCAAATGTTAATAAATAACCAAAAAACACTCAAGAGCCGAAGAATAAAATAAAATAAGTTAATTTAATTTATTCACAAAAATATATATTATTACGACCACATTTATGTATATGCTACGCAGTTATGCGTTTAAGCACTCGTTGTACTGCAACGGAATTATCCACAGGCGCCTGTAATATAATAATATAATAATGTATTTATGAAAGCAACTAATTATAATATTACAGTAAATCACAACTTTTATAGTATAAATATTTTTATAATACTTGAAAAATAAAAAATTAATGAGTTGATAGTTCAGACTTATAAAACATACTATACTTTTACATATATAACTGCTTAACTAATGTTTTAATTTTACTTAGATATCTACTAATTATTTGCAATACGTTAATTTTATAAAAGCCAGTTAAGTGCGAGTTGGATTCGTCTACCGAGGTTACCGTACCAATTTTATGATTGTAGGTCCACAGGAAGTACTCTATAGAATTATATACAAAATGCAGTAAAATCGATACATAAATACTCGTATGCTTTGATTGCGTTAACTTAGAAGGTTATTTTTTTTATTTGCTTCAAAAGACTGTAGAATAACTATTTGATTAATTTCAGCCGGACAGACGGACAACAATGTGATCCTATAATAATAATATAAATAATAGTTTCGTTTTTACCTTTTGAAGAACTGAACCCTAAAAAAACTATTTTATAGTTAGTGGAGTAAGTACTCTTTACGAAGCGCAAAACTTTAGATATTTGTTATTTGCACTACGCTAAGTTTAAAAAAAAATTATACCTAGCGTAGTAGTCAAAGAGAACAAAGCTTGCAACTTTACGAGTTCAATCTCCTTCACCTCATCCACTTCCATCGCTAATTCTCTCAAAATATTTAAATGAACTTGAAAAATTTACTATAGATATACAGGCTGTAACGCGATCGACGGATCAACGATTGTCTATGGATCCGATTTTTAGTGGTTCGACAAATATCAAATAGATTTGTGGTTTTTTGTAAAAAAATCACGAATTCTCAATTATCTGCCGAACCACTGAAAATCGGCTCTATCTATAGACAACCGCTGATCGCGTTACACCTTTATATATATTTTATATATCTTACCGATTGACCTGCTGCGTTTATGTAATAAAACCGTAATTTTTCCGATTCCCTGAAGTAACCTTCGACTAAACTGTTGACAACAAGGGTTTCCCTCGGCGCGTTTAGAAACTGAGACTGGCCGGACCATTCCAAATTATTAATCCACTCGAGTTGACCTGTCATGTATTATAAAAATATATTATGATAAAATTTCATCTAGAATTCAAAATTACTAACGAAAATTACCTAAGCTAGATTCAAATTTCATTTGCAAGAGTGTTTTTAGGCCAGTCGTGGCCAGTAGTTATGCGACAGGTTGTGGGTTCGATTCACACTCTGGGAAATGAAATATTCAATATTTTCGTTTCCGCGCTCTGACACGCAATGACCCCAGAATTTGGAAAATGGGACTCGGATGTGTCTTAGCTAAAGAATAGTGTATAATTATGTAGGTATACTTACCAGGAGTATTAGAGACTGCATCTAGATTACCGTTATAAATATTTACAGTAAGGTTTGTGTTTCGAAGTATATTCTCGACTGTGGACAAAGATGATAAAAAATTCATTATGTACCGTCCACTAGCTTTAAAACATTAAATATATTATTATTAATTTTTGTTTATATGAAACATATATACAAAATACCGTTCTTGTGAAATTTATAGAAAAAAAGTATTAGATTATACAAGAAATATAAGTTTTCATCCGCTTAGTAAAACCAAAGATTTTTTAATGCTATTTAACTGAATAGAAGTTTCATTTTTATTAATATATTTTCACATACCTTTGTTTACATTTGAAACCATGTAGGAGGATATAAACGTTCGTATAGCATTTTCGCGTTGATAATCAAATCTGACATCGTCTCCAATACCGAGAGCAGGCGCCACCACAGTGTTCATGAAATTACTGGCATCAGATCTTACTGTATTTCGAAGATATTTTTCGTCTCTAGAAAAAACTAGTAATTTTGATGTTTAAAATTTCGTTTTTAATATATAATTTTTTTACTAAGTAAGTAAAAATGTTTCTTTTTCCAATATGAATAAAATTAAATAGGCACAAGCGTGTGACTATAAACGCGACAGGTTGGGGGTTCGATTTGCCCTCGAGGAAATGAAATATTTTCATTTCTTCATTCTACCATTTCTCTCATTTCTTCACCCAATGCCTCCAGAATTCGGCGAAAAAAGGAGAACGGACATTTTTTTAGTTTTTTTATTTAAAGATTAAAAGAATTATTTTAATAAAATATTCTATTAATTAAAATTCTAAATTAGATTAAGAATATTTAAGTAATAAATTTTTTACCACAACAAATACTACAGAAAATAAAACTTTTAAAGAAAACACGATTCCTTTTATTCACAAATATAAATGAAAAAAAAAAAATATTTAATTAATTGTACTAGTACCTTTATTAACGTCTTTAGTTAATTTTTCAACAATATTATCCAAGTTAACGGCCACTGCGCCGGCTTCATTGTTTACAAAATGTCTTAAAGAGTTGAACTGATTGTACGCTTCAATAAAATCTTCTTTTTCTACTAGAGAGGTTGTCAAGCTTGAAAAGTTTTCAATAACAGTCCTTCCTTTTCCGTCTATGTAACCTAGTTCTTCCAAATAAAAACCCAGCTTAGTCAAAGTTAGAGCTGGTGAAATAATAGGGTTCCCTAGGACAATGCCTTTAAGATTATCCGATACTTCGCCGTTCTGTAAGGAATTTAAATATATATATTTTAAATATATGTATTATAGAACATAATTTTACTTACATCATAATATATAATAATCTAACACTGCGAAAATCACAGATCTTGAGGTCGTATTTATTAACTTTAGAGAGTGAATTATTATAAGTTGGGACCAGTCGTGGCGAAGGGACACAAAATGTGAACGGGACAGGTTGTGGGTTCGATTCGTTTTGGTATTGAAAGCGTGGCGTTAAGTTCTGCCACTTAACACGCAATTCCTCCATAATTTTTGTTTGACTAAAATAACTAAAATGTTTGTTTGACTTTTAAATATGTTAATGGTTATTTTAACAATTTACTATATTAATAATTAATAATACCCACTTCATGTATTTTAAGAGCTAAATGGATAGCGATTTGAGCACCATCTGCTTGACTGCAGATATAAAGAGGAGACTGCTTATACTCTTCGTTGACATCGTAAAATGATTGTATTGTCCTTAATAAATGCTCGACTGAAAAGAGTTTGAGAAAATTAGTACTGTGAAATTATAATTGTGGCAATGGTGGCGCAGTGGCACAAACGTGTGAATGTAAATGCGACGATTGTGGATTCGATTCCCATTCGGGGGAATGAATTATTATTACTGTTTGTTTATATTTTCATTTCCCCGCTCGTAACAAGGAAAAGCGCACTGTTAAGTTCCGCCACTCAATTTGCAATGCCTCGATAATTCAGCGGAAAATGGGGAACGGAGTGTCTTAACACTAAGTTCCCTCTACCTACCCTGCAAATGCGGGGTACAGTGTGAGACTGAAAAAAATATAATTAAATAAGTATATATGATAAACATATATATTACAATACAATGTTTATAACAATACAAATAAAATAAAATTAAAATTATATTTTATATAACAATTAAAAATATTTACATTTTCACACATATTTCATTAATAAATCAAAAAAGAGATAAAAGTGAGCCTTTCATTTTACTGTAATATTATGCAGTGAAATTACCATTTTCATCTAAATTAGGAAATTGGTTGTCTTCGAGATTTCTTTTACTGAAACCTGTTCCAATTGGAGCATCAACAAAAAGCAGATTGTAATCATTTATCTGAAAAAAGAAATTGTAACGTTTTTAGGTCACTATTATAATACTCGTATGTGTATCATCTGAAAGTATGTGATTAAGAAAAATTTCAATTATAAAAAAAAAGAAGAGAAAAAATCAGCTTCACGCTGTATTCTGCACCTAGCAGGGTAGGCAGAGGAAACCTAGTGTTAAAATATTCCGTTCCCCAATTTACGCCGAGTTTTGGTAGCATTGCGTGTTTAGTGGTGGAACTTAACGCCGCGCTATGTCTCGGCACCAGAGCGAAGAAATGAAAAATATAAATATAAATAAATATTTCATTTCCTCGAGTGGGGATCCAACCCACAACCAGTCGATTTTACAGTTACAATTTGTGCCCCTGCGCAACGAAAAAAATTACTTTATAAATCGAAAATAAAAAAATACACACCCAAGAATCTTGTCGTCTAGTTAAGTTAACATTATAAGGGCCAAACATTTCAAAATTTGCATAGAAGCTGGACGATAAGCCAGTAACGCCGTTTATCCAAAGAACTATTGGACGCGAGCTCCTGGACGTGGCCAGGGTTGGGTAGAACCACCAGAACATATCGTTGCCGTTCATCCTTGTGTAAGCTGACGTATACTCGAGATCACCAATGCCATTGCCTTTTAATCCTGTCAAAGGCATATAATTATAGCTTTTTAATATGAGAAGACAATACTTAGCTGTAGATACACCGTACTTTACGTAACCAAAATTAAGAACTTTCCTATTAAAGCCGACTTTAAAATACGTTTTAGAGATTAACAACATATACATAATACTAATTCACTTCGAGTGCGAATCGAACCCACAACCTGTCGTGTTTACAGTCGTGTCGGTCGCAATAAAAAACGAACTTCATGTTCATGTAACATTTTAGATTTCGAAGCGTACATTAGAATACTTGGTTTTAATTTTCTTATTAAGATTAACGTCGGGAGTGAGCTTCATTAAAAAGCGTTTACGTTTTTTAATGACATTCTCTGTAAAGTATTTTGCTCTCGTGCTCACAAAATTCTATTATTATTATAATTAATTACTCACGTACTCGTAAATGTAATATACAAGTAAAAATTAATGACTAAAAATAAATGAAATACTATTATGATATAAATAAAAATAAATGAATGTATTAATTTTTAGCTCTAAAAAGCTCTCTCAAGCTGTGTAATTTCTTGTGTAATATTTCTATAGGTGTTGCATTTAGCAAAATGTAAAAACATATTATTAAGGCAATAACTTTATTATAATACATCGTACTTACTTATCGTAGTATAAAGATCGTCTGCACGAACAAACCACCATATCAGTACACCCAAAGAAACACCTAAAATTATACTTATAATTGCTATGATTATTATTTTAGATTTCGACATTTTTTTTTTCTATTTAGTAAATACTTCAGAATTCTTTCCGCACTGAACTTCTAGTATCAATATTTTAACTGTGTCATTCAATAGGGATATCTTATCAGTTGTAAACAATAAAGAATAAGATTAAGATTTCAAAACTGATACTACCTATTATGTAGCGAAATACCGTATATTTTGATGTGCACAAGTATTTTTACGTATGTATATGTATTTTTCTAGCTTCACGCTGTATACTAGTACAACGTTTCTAATACGTTTACATTTTTTTATTAAATAAATCAGCTTCACGCTGTATCCCGCACACAGCAGGGTAGACAGAGGGAACCTAGTGTTGAGACAATAATAAAAATTAATATTTCATTTCCTCGAATGGGGATCGGACCCACAACCAGTTGATTTTACACTTGGTACCCCTGCGCTACGACTGGCCTCATTTTTTATTAGTAAGTAATTAAGTGAGCCAACTTAGAGAATGTTGATTAAAAAAGGTACAAAACATCGTAATCGTATTAAATTTTTTTATAATCAATTTAAGGAAATTTTGACACAAATATTAAAAAGAGAATTGCAGAATGATAAGAGAAAACTGAGGGATTATATTTATCTACTGATATATTATATTAATGATCGTTTTATAGTAGATAAAATAATATAAATTATCAACATTGGGGTGTCATAATATTAGCCTATCGTTATTATCTTTATTTCAGTTTACAAGGTAATTTATTAACCATTACAATGTAAAAATACTTCATGTATTTTTACTATTTTTAAAATATTATTCCACACGTAGAAAAACGTAGAAAATATTTATTTAGAAAACGTAAAAAAATTTGAACGTAGCGGGACTCGAACCCGCGCCTCCTGGAACCGACCAGGCGCTCTGACCACTAAGCTATACGTTCATCAAGCTAATCTCGTCAAAATTTTTATACGCCTTTTTTAAATAAGTATTTTTCTGTCCTAAGTGTGGAATAACACTTTAAAAATGTTAGAAATAATTAATAAATAGCATTCTCTCTTGCCAGACGATAATTCTTAGTAAATCTCCAGAATTCGGAGAAAAGTAGGGAACGGAGTGTCTTAACACTAGATTCCCTCAGCCTACCCTGCTGTGTGCGGGATATAGCGTGAAGCTAATTCAATTTTTAAGAGTTTCAACATATGTAAACATTTTTTTGAAAAGCTGTAAAGAGTCTTATGCCATTTTTTAGTCTCATTAATCTGGTGTTTTTAAATTATTATTTCTTAAATAAGTCATGTTTCCTATTGTACAATTGAGACGAACTTCCTCATTATCTACACAATAACTTATAAATTAAGGTCGTTTTTTTACATGACATTCGCCATCTTTCCTGTTAACTAAGAGTGAGTTTATATCCGTGTATGAAGATTGTTTTCTTGTATAAGAATTAACAAGGCAAATTACCACTAACTTTATGCGACTTCCTGTTAAATGTTACATTAGAATTCATTCATTCATTCAGTCAGCTTCACGCTGTATCCCGCGCACAGCATGGTTGGCAGAGGGAACCTAGTGTTAAGACACCGTTCCCCACTTTCCGCCAATTTCTGGAGGCATTGCGTGTTCAGTGGCGGAACTCAACGCCACGCTTTCCCCTCGACACCAGAGCGAAGAAATGAAAATATAAATGTAAATAAATATTTCATATCCTCGAGTGGGGATCGATTAACAACCAGACAGTTTTACAGGCACACTTTGTGCCCCTGCGCCACGACTGGCCTCAAAGTCGAACTGGTTACATTAGAAGTATGCAAATTATTAACTTAAATGAGAAAAAAAATTATAAAAATCGAATATCCTTTATTATGATGCTTGTATATGTAAATGTATTTATTAAATAAAATATAATAATAGAGTTAGAAAGAAATTTATCCAAATGATGTCATGTCACGAAGGAAAGCTCTGCTCCCTGCTGGATTGTCCCTCGGTACCTATAAAATACAGAAACGTTTAAATACATCTTAAGTTAAAATATGAAGTCGTGGCGCAGCGGCACAAAGTGTGATTGTAAAATCGGTTCGTTGTGGGTTCGATCTCCACTCAAGGAGATGAAATATTTACTTAAATGTATATTTCCATTTCTTCGCTCTGGTGTCGAGGCAAAGCGCGGCGTTGAGTTTTGCCACTTACACGCAATGCCTCCAGAATTCAGCAGAAAGTGGATAACGGAGTGCCTTACACCAGGTTTTCTCTGCCTACCCTGCACACAGCAGACAGCAGTGTGCTTTATCCCGCACACTGCTTGGTAGACAGAGGGAACCTATTGTTAAGACACTCCGTTCCCCGATTTTTGCCGAATTCTGGAGGCATTGCCTGTTGAGTGGCAGAACTCAACGCCGCGCTTGTCCTCGACACCAGAGCGGAGAAACGGACATATAAATTTAAGTAAATATTACATCTCCTCGAGTGGGGATCGAACCCACAACCAGTCGGTATTACAGTCACACTTTGTGCCGCTGCGCCACGACTGACCTCACTAATTTTTATCATGTGAATTTTGAAGTGGCAACCCTATTTTAAGAAAATAATACTTACACTATGCCCGGCTTTGTTAATCCAGAAAAATCTAAAATTTCTATAAGATTTAAAGTAGCCTTCAAGTCTGTCTTCCTCCCATATGGGTTGTCGTGGAGCATTTTTATATCCTTCAGCACCCGGCCACTGAAGTCGGTCGACCCAAAGAATTTGGCCTAAAATATGATTTGAATTAGAGGCACTTTAATTACTAAAAAAACCGTTTTAAATAAAGACTATATAAATTAAATGCAGAAAGTGAATATACTGGATATATTATATACATATTCTACTGAAGGATCGTCCGAATACTTTTCTTTTACAATTAAAATTTCGTTATTTTTTATTTTTATATGCATAAACTTCATCCTGATATTTAGATTTACAATATGATTTCAAAGTAATATAAAAAAATAATATTATGTATGTACTAAGCACTTACCAGGCGTATCGCAAATGAGATCGAGATTACCATTATACTTAGTAAGGATAATGTCCGTTTCATTTAGAAGTCTCTCGACTGAAAAAAAAGTTACAATGTTAAAAGTCAGCTATATATATATTAAATATAGCTTTTTCTTTTTGGAAATATATTAATTCATATATTGTTGTAAGTTTTGTTGAGCTAGATAATATGTTTCTTTTCGTAAGTAAATATAATAGTTTGAGGCCATCGTGGCCCAGTAAATGTGACGTTGTGGGTTCGATTCCCATTGGTTCAGGTAAGAAGATAAAAGAGTCACTCAACATTCATTAATAATATTTTTTTTAGCTTCACGCTGTATCCCGCACATAGCAGGATAGGCAAAGAGAATCTGGAAATTTAGTGTTAAGACACTCCGTTCCCCATTAAGACGATCTGTTCCCCACTTTACGCCAAATTCTTGAAGCATTACGTGTGGCGTGTCGGAACTAAGACGCGAGCTAAGCCGCGATTTTTTCAATGAACACAAATTTCTCGAAATTATACTTTACATCAAATAAAACAAAAAGTAAAAAGTAAACATGAGACATATCTAGGGGACGAGCTCCGACAGGTGAAGAATTTCCTTCACCAGAACAAGCTGCCAGTTTCCCGCCGTTGTTATGAGAAGACCAACAAGACACCCACAGTAGAAAGACAGCCGATACTTATACTATTACCAGGATTAGCAACATTTTAAGAAAGGCTTCCATAAAAACTATATTCAAGCCTAACAAAAAAGTGAGCTAATTCTTGAGACCAGTGAGAACCAGACCAGTGTGCAGGCGTATACAAAGTAGACTGTGACTATAGCTTATCATACATCGGTCAAACAAAGAGAAGCATCGATGTTAGGGTGAAGGAACACATCTCCAATACCAAGAATGGGCATGTATTGAAGTCAATTGTATGTGGCCATACTGTGGATAAACCCAGCCATTACATCAGGTTTGATAAGCTCCAAATCCTCACTAAGGAAAATAGATATAATATATCGCAAATATATAGCGGATCATTCTAAGAATCTAGAATGATCCGCGAGTCTATTGAAATACAAAAATATCCTAATATCAATAGAGAGATAAAATCTTTAAAGTCTCAAACCCACCATACCAGAGGGCAATATAGGTACAGTTAGCTCATTCTGCAAGAATCCAGGACAGTACACGAGGCAATCAAATCAAATCAAATAATAATTATGTTAACTGACAGACGGATACAACCTCAGTCTGGCCGTGACCACGGACTACTGCAAAGTGCAGCAAAGTGTTCGAAACGTTGGGTTTCCAAATATGTTGTATGTATTGTTTTTATACAACACGAGATCCAAAGGTTGCCTGGAAGAGATCGCTTTAAGCGATAAGGTCGCCTTGTTGTACTTTATTGTTATTTTTAAGTTTGTACGTTGTTTTTTTTAATGTGCAGTAAAGTATATTTATTATTATGGAGAATACTAAATATAAGAGATTAATCAGACATGATCTGTCTGTATATCTATGCAGACAGATCATGATCTTATGAGGGTTCGAATAATATTTTTTTAACAAAATCTTTATACTTAAATAAATATTTCATGCAGATTGCATTTTAAGTAATGGATTTAGCAAAAAGACATTGCCATTTTTATGAAAGTATGTGTGTTTAGTATTATAATACGTATTCTACGAGATTGGCTTCTCTTAGTGATATTGATCTAGATTCGATGTTGTACGGTTTATGTTAACTAAAAATAACTGCTTATTCTCATATTATACATACTGCTTTTGGTGACAGGCTTCATGAAATCCTCTCTTAAATAATCAAAAACAGTTGACGAAAGAGAGCTCCACGTGATGTTTTCGGGGATGTTCAGCCATTCTTTTACTTTAGTATTCATTAGGATGTCGAGATCCCACTGCTGTCCCTCGGGCGTGGAGTAGGGTCGGTCACGAATCATCATATCTCGAGATATTTCTATGCAGAGAGTACATTTTATGCGTATGTAACTAGGTGATAAAGAATTGTTGCATAAATTCTAAATAATATATATTCTAAATAATGTATGTTCAAATTGATACAATTAGATATTACGGTAGTATTATCATATGTATATACGGAGAAATTTAGTTATTAGTAATAATAGTAGCCTTTTAATATATTATATTTGAATTATATATGATATATATACTCGTATATTAATAAGCATATACAAAGATACAGTATTTGTAGATTGTTATATAAGGTATTTCAAATTTAAAAAATCCGCACTTATGCATAAATACTAAAATGCAAACGTTATAAAATATATATATTATTTTTTTAGCGTCATGTTGTATTCCACACAAAGCAAAGTATGCAGAGGGAAGCTAATGTTAAGAGACTCCGTTCCCCATTTTTGGTCGAATTCTGGAGGCATTGCGCGTTTAATGGTGGAACTAAACAAGAGCGAAGAAAAGAATATTAAATATTTCATTTCCTCGAGTGGGAATCGGGCCCAGAACCTGTGTTTACAGTCACACGTTGTGCCCCTGAAAATATATCTACAGAACTTATATATAATTTATAAAAAAATTTTCACTCACCGTAAGCACTTCGCATCGTGTCGGGCGAATTTACCTGCATTTTGGTCAAAATATTGTAAAAATCGACACTCGTTGTAGCTCTAAACACAGCTTGTTGAGTTGCCGACCACTGCATTGTGGAATTAACGTACAACTCTTCATTGAACAACCGTTCAGCTTCTCGAGCATTTCTTTGTATATCCTCATATCCAGCTTCATCTACAAGACCAGCTGCTAAAAGCAACGGCCCCCACGTAAGTGTGCTGTCGACGGGTGATATCCATGCGTTACCCATAGCAATTCCTTGTAATTTTGAACTAATATTGCCGACAGTTTCTGCCTATGTATATATAAGATTGAATTAGTTAAATTTAAAATCAGCTTCACGCTGTATCCCGCACACAGCAGGGTAGGCAGAGGGAACCTAGTGTTAAGACATTCCGTTCCCCACTTTCTGCCGAATTCTGGAGGCATTGCGTGTTTAGCGGCAGAACTCAACACCGCGCTTAACAAGCCGCCGCACTTAAGGTTGAATTAGTTAATAATATAAATTTATTTGACAAAATAATAACTAAAAGTGTGACTTGCATCGAGTGTTGTAACTTTAATTAACATAAAGTTGACGATGATATTATTAGGCTCAAAATTATCTTCTGTGAAGGCCCATTGAGGCATAGGGGCACACGTACCATAATCGCGATAGATTGTGGGTTCGATTTCCGTTCGTTAAATAAATTAAATATTTAACATTTTCATTACCTCGCTCTGGTAACAAGGCAAATTGCGTTGTCCACCACTCAACACACAATGCTTCCAGAATTCGGCTGAAATTAGGAAACGGAAGCGTATTAATGGGAACGGAGTTTCTTTTCACTAGGTTCCCAGGTTCCCTCTACTCGACTCTTCAAGTTAACTGTATATAAAAATAATATAATACTATTATATTACCAATGCTGGTCATGTATCTACGTTAATCTCATACTGCTTATTTTTTATTTAAAACAAATATACTAAAACCTAGTCACTAATAGAAGACCTCCAAAATAAGAACACATAGAAAAACATCTAGCAATACGATACTTGTATCAGTTAATTATTTAAATGATTGTTAGTAAGTAGGTACCTCATGCATCCGAATACCCATGTCAACCGCCATCTTCCCGCCGTACGACTGCCCGTAAATGTAAAGTGGTGTTACCTCAAACTCAGGATTGGACTGGTAGAATTTTCGCATTAGTTCAACGAAATCTAAAGCTGTATAAATAAATGAACATCACTAATTGCATTGGAATCTGGTGAGTAGTTATTAAATAAGTAATACGTATATTAGAGGTCAGGCACAAGCGTGCTGTAAATGTGACAGGTTGTGGGTTCGATTGTGACTTGACGAAATTGAATATTTAATATTTTCGTTTCCTCGCTCTGGTAACGAAGCAATGTGGAGCGTTGTGTTCCGCCGCTCATCATGCAACGACTACAGAATTCCACGAAAGGTTAATCTAACATTAGGTTCCCAGGTTCCCCCTGCCTATCCTGCTATGTGCAGGAAAACGTGAATGAAACTGATATGTTTATATCACATTCTGTTTTTGTTGCATTATGGCACTGGTTCAAAGAATGTGTGTTCGATTCCATTTGAGGATATATTATAAACTAAACGTTATGTTTGTATCCGTTACTCAAGTATTTAATTAATAATATGTAAATTTTGCCTTATTTTTTTATAAAATATATGATTTACCGTTATATAAGGTAATTACATTAATCAATAATAATTATATAATAAAAAACCATAATATTATTTATTACCTATCCGATCGTTTGTAGTCGTTAAGTAACTTGGATCGTCTACGTAGCTAAAGCCTGTCCCAACAGGATTATCCACAAAGAGTACATTAAAGTTTTTCACCTGTAAGTAAAGCTGACGTTGTATTTTTTTGTTAACTTTGGTAACTTATTCAGTAAGAATATATTATGATGAATTTTATTGTTACACGGAAATACAAATAAGAAAAAAATATGTTAAGTGTGCGTTGGACTCGCCCATCGAGGGCTCCGTATCAATTTCAGGATTGTATTTACTTTTTACCAAATTTCATGATTGTGGATCTATGAGAAATACCCTACAGGAAAGGAAGGTTTCGTATTTTCTTTTGAGATACAAAACCCTAAAAATATATACCTCAACCTAACAAAAGACGTTTGATATTTCTTTCGGTAAAGATTCCAAATTTCACTTAGACGTTTAAGTTATCTAAATATTATCTGCGTTGACATACATATAACGACTCACCCATGTATGATTTCTCTCTTGCAACGATAGATCGAGAGGGCCCAGTATTTCAAAATTGCCTATGCCAGTGGACGAGCCCCCGGGACCGCCTTGCAGCCAGACTATCAAAGGCCTCTCGGTATAATTTGCCACATTTGCCGTTGTATAAAATAGCCAGTAAAACATATGAGCTCCCTCTCGGACAGTGACATATTCGGACTTTTGTTTATAGTTCTCCAATTGAGCTGAAAAAAAAGTACAGAGAGATAGATGTTACAATTTTTCGCAATTATATATTTTTTGTTGTTGATTTTGTATAATAACTAAATGTAGGGAACCTGAGATCCTAGTGTGAGTATATGTCTTCAGACTCCGTTCCCGTTAATACACGTTCTGCCGAATTCTGGAGGCATTGCATGTTGAGTGGCGGAACTCAACGCCGCACTTTGCCTCTGCACTAGAGCGAAGAAATAGAAATATAAATTTAAGAGTAAATATTTCATTTCCTCGAGTGGGTATCGAACCCACAACATGTCACATCTACCCGACACATAGGCTTGTGTTCCTGTGCTACCACTGAAAAATTTAATATTTAGTACATACCATTTGCACAATGTCCAGTGAATATCGATAATAGAAGTAAGTAGAATATCATGATCGTGACGTCTTATATGTTTAGTAAACTGAAGACCGAATACCAATGAGGTATCAATGCACGTGTTTAGCCGCTGATATGATTGTAGATATCAAACCGTTTTCGATTTTATTGCTATCTTTATGGAGATCTATAATACTTTTAATATCATATAATATATAGTTGATTATAGTTTTAATAAAATATAGTGGATTTACTAGAATAATTATTATGAAAAAAAAATCGATTATTCTTTTTCGAGCTAGCTCATTGTTAAATACTTATTTAGAAAACGTATAAAAATTTTGAGCGTAGTGGGACGCGAACCCGCGCCTCCTGGCAAAGCTGAATGCCAGGAGGCGCTGCTCGTGTGATCTCAGAATAGGATCATCCTGACACTGATGCTGTCGTAAGAGGCGACTAAAATACGTATGGTAGAGTCACATCGCCAGCAATGGCAACACGCATGGGCAAACTCGACCGGATCATTACCACTCCCGGCATTTAAAACCGGCGTTAAGTAGTGGCCTTATGCCACTGCGTTTCGCATCAGGTAATGCCGGGCTTCGGCGCCCTACCTTTATTCCTCCCTGGAATATGATAGCGGCCCTCAAAGAGAAACTACACCAGGAGGGTACCAGCATGCAGCAGCATCCGGTGCTGGAGAATCCCTCCCTGAGTCCTAAGCTAAATAATCATCCACACCAACTGGATACATGGCAATCCACTACTGTAGATTTCCTTCCACGCGCCACGAAACTCTGGAATGTAGGGAGCTTCAAAAAGCGCGCTCCACCCACTCTATCTCCACCTTAAAGGCCGGCAATGTAACTGTAGCTCCGTGGGCGGCGGTAATCACGTACTATCAGGTAACCCGAACGCTCGTTTGCCTTGTACTTTTCCATAAAAAAAAGCAGAAATTTTGAGAACTATTAGACTAATATGTAGAAAAAACAGTGTGCGTACTCACTAACTTAAAAGTGGGGACCTTTCTTAAGTAGCACCAAATAGAGGTATATCTCTGTCTGGAAGGATGTATCGGATATAGGATTGATCTGGGTGAAAAAAAAAACGATTATTCTTTTTCGAGCTAGCTCATTGTTAAATACTTATTTAGAAAACGTATAAAAATAGTCCGTAAATAATGGCAGGAGTAAAGGCACACGTAAAGGTATCTGGTAATAATAAATATATATTTTTTATATTATTCTTAACAACATATTAAAATACGAGCGTTTCTACTTTAACGTAGGTGAGATTGCACCTTAAGTTGACGCTACCTCTGAAAGGGTCCCACTTTCAAATTAGTAAGTACGCATACCGTCTTAACTATATATTAGACTATTAATCCTTAAAATTTCAGCTTTGCTAAGATGACGTAGCTCTGAGGGCTCTGGGATCTCAGTCTGATACGATAAATACCTATTACCTAGCTATTATTATTTTTTAATTTTTTTATTAAAAATAATAATAGCCAGCTATATTTTTTAATTTTTATTATCTTTATTCTCATCCTTTTACTATAAATGAAAGCTTATCTTGATTTGTCTCAGTAAATTATTCATTTCCTTCGAAATGATCACATAAAAAGAAAACCAGACGTAAACATGCTGAAAGTTTCATAGAATTTATATTTTATCTTATTTCAATATAACTTTTTACAAAATATCTTTTTTACTTTATAAATTTTTTGAATAAAATAAAAATATGGCTTTTAAACTTTAACTAAATAAACAAAAAGTTTTTGATAGCCTATCACAACACCGTCACGGGCTACAATCAAATCTAATTTTCAATTGCGCGAATTATGAGGACACATAGGAGGATGTTCTTTGTATACTACTTTGTTATATATGAGTATGTATATCCATTCGACATGTGAAAATCACGTGTTCCATATTGGTAAGTAAGTAATTGTTTTTAGCTGGCTCTTTATTTAGCGTAGTAGGGTTAACAAAGATTACCTAGTGTCAAGACACTCCACTCTTCACGCTGTCTAGCCTGTCACTTACTCTTTAGCTGTAAGTTGAAGTAGTAGTACGGAGGCAGAAGGAACCCGGGAACATAGTGTTAAGACACGTTTGAGTGGTGAGATCCAACATCGTGCTTCTTGTTATCAGAATAGGAACATTTGCTTCGCTGCATACGCACGGATGATCACCACGTCATAATGGTACAATAACTATTTATTAATACTAGACGACCCGTTGTCGCGAATAAAAAATAATATATTAATATTAGAGGCGACTCGTGGCGCAGGGACACAAAGTGTGCCTGTAAATCGATTGGTTGTGGGTTCGACTCGACTCGAGGAAATAAAATATTTATTTACATTTACATTTTCATTTCTTTGCTCTGGAGTCGAGGCAAAAGCTTGGCGTTGAGTTCCGTCATTCAACAGGCAATGTCTCCAGAATTTGGCACTTTATAAATATAAAAGTGTATATTGTTTAATGTATGATAATGTGTGTTACACTTATTTGTTTCTATTTTATAACATTTTTTTTATAAAAAAAATTGGCTCAACTTTTAGAGACACTGACTTTTAGAGACAAATGCAATGCTCAGCTTAAGCCTCGCGAACTCTAACTATATTTACTTCCGTATTTTTTAATATGTTAAATTATCATGTCATAAAATATATTATAGACAATACATCTCTCTTTGTCTATCCTACCATAAGAGATATGTAAGCTGAAAAAAATGTTTTTACGGCTCCTTACCTCGAAAGGAAATTTCGAACCCTTTATCTTGAGATTCGTTGGAGGTATCAAGATATGATATTAAATTAATTTTTATATTAAATATTCAGGTCCCTTAGAGCACAGAAATATTATTGAAGCTATTTTTTTATTTAGCTATTTTTTTTTATTTTTTAGCTATTTTTATTTTTATTCAAGCTTCAAAGTTGCCTCAAACAAAATATATGAGCATTTCTGCATCGTTTTTGCTGCATATTGTATGAAACAAAAATGGCATCTCATGTGGACCAACAGTTATAAACTTTCGCATAAATGGAGAACTTAACAAATAAAGGAAAAAAATCTGAAATCTTATATTTATAGTTCATTTTATATAAAATAAGTGCGTACACACGCTCAGTTAAGTTTGTCAACTTTTATAATTTGTATTTCCCGTTGACCTATAATCCTGATATTGGTACGGATCTCTCGGTGTGTAAGTCAGTCTCGCACTTGACTACTGGTTTTTTTATATAATTTCATTGTTCCTCCTTAAGCAGTTACTTTAACTAAATAATAATATATTTGGTTGCCACAAATATCCTAATCTTGAGAGAAACGAAGTGGCGTCCACGCTATAATGTCAAACGTTCAGAGATAATAGGTATAATAAACACTTTATCTGGCTCGTGAGGACTATACAGGGTGGAATCGTTTGCGCTCCTTTTACGGGAGTAGCATGTAGGATAAAATATTTCAAACCCATACCTAAAAAATAATCAAGATTCGTCAACAGTTTAGGTGGATTTTTCATTTCAGTATTTAATACATATTGTATTACGTGTGACGCAGTTACGAATAGATACCAATAACGTAGACACAAAAGTACCACTGAACGTTGCCGATCTGCGACTTTCATTCTCAAAAAAACATTCCAGAACGAGAAAAGGATATCTTTCGTTCTATTTTACGCAATTACAAATTTTCTGTAATAAGCCTAAACTACGTTTAACTTCGCCGCCAATATCTACGACTCAATTTCGTGATTGAGGCGTGTGCAGCGTTATCTCTTTGATAGGTTTGTGATTGTGTGCGTCATTCTTAACAAATGGCGTTTTATTTTACAACGATAATTTTATAAATAATAAAAAAAAAATGTTTATAAAATCATTTTTTGATTTTTGCAAAATTTCTTTTGTTTTAATTTTTTATTTTTAAACATTTTTAAAGTGTTATTTCACACTTAGGAAAGAAAAATACTTATTTAGAAAACGTATAAAAATTTGAACGCAGTGGGACTCGAACCCGCGCCTCCTGGAAACCGACCAGAAAAGAACGTTTTTATACGTTTTCTAAATAAGTATTTTTCTTGCCAAACGATAATTCTTAGTAATTATCTTTGGGTAGCGGAAATTTGTAAAAATCTCCCTACAGAGATACTAACAACATAAATAAGTTGTAACAAGCGTATAAAAATTTCGACGCAGCTTGGCGAGAACGCATGGCTTAGTGGTCAGAGCGCCTGGTCG